>WBMW01005955.1:42312-54214 GCA_013396635.1 Penelope pileata
ATTTAGTAGCTTGGTGGGTAGTGATGGTGATAGGAGGACGGTTGGACTAGATGATCTTGTAGGTCCTTTCCAAACTTGTGTTTCTATGATTCTATGATTCTACTTGGATAACTAGTTTCCTAACCTTGGGAAACAAAGGTCATGCAGCTTCTGTGAAGATGATGTACTTTCAGTTCCTCTGGAAATGAAGGTGGCTTCACTTCTGAATGGAAGGAAATGGCGACCATTTAATCAAGATTAGGATTCATCCATATTAGATATTATGGGAGATCTAAATTTACTTTTAGAGGATGTTTAAAATTCATTTATGGCATCAAGAACATAATTGCAATTAAAGAAAAAAGAAAGAGGATATCATAACATGGTTAAACAAGTTTTACTGTGATAAAATAACATTAAGGCTCTTATTCCTGCATTGATCAGACCTCCTCATGAAGAACTGAAACCAAGACGATTCATAAGATGCACAGAGCAATTTTTCTCTGGCACATATAAGATAGTGTCTATTGAGGAGCAAGATAAGGAAGTACGTCTTAAGATTCATCAATTTCTTTTAGTTTTAAAGACTCAGATATGAGGTGGAGTGAAGTTCCTGGTATAAACTAACAGAAAGATGACAAAAATGTAAGTAAGCTATTTAAATTTTCTTTAAAGTAACCAATAAGGTTGAATTAGTATCAGCCTACTGAGAATGCGAAGACATGGAAGACCTCTTGGATTTTATGGCCTGGTTGTTGAGAAGTGTCCAAGTTTGGTTGTCAAAATGCCCTCCCATTTACTTCTCTGAAAAACTAGAACATGAATGTGAAAGACCATGGAAAATGAGTTTACATGATATATCCAGTCTGTTTTCAGTATTCACTCTCAGAGTTAATAGTATCTCCCCCAAAGTTCACTCTTCTGTCTTTATAAAAGTCATCCTCAGATCACAGAATCATCGTAGAATCACAGAATGATCTAGGTTGGAAGGGACCCCAAGGATCATCAAGTTCCAACCACCCTGCCACTGGCACGGCTGCCAAACTCCAGATATGTACTCGATCAGGTTGCTCAGGGCCCCATCCAACCTGGTCTTGAACACGTCCAGGGACAGGGACGGGGCATCCACAACCTCTCTGGGCAGCCTGTGCCAGCACCTCACTGCTCTCTTGGTAAAGAACTTTCACCTGATATCTAATCTAAATCTTCCCTCTTTCAGCTTAAAACCATTCCCTCTTGTCCTATCACTATCTACCCATGTAAAAAGTTGATTTCCCTGCTGTTTATAAGCTCCCTTTAAATACTGGAAGGCTGCAATGATGTCTCCCCACAGCTTTTTCTTCTCCAGGCTGAACAAGCCCAGTTCCCTCAGCCTGTCCTTGTAAGGGAGGTGCTCCAGCCCTCTGATCATCTTTGTGGCCCTCCTCTGGACCTTCTCCAACAGCTCCACATCTTTCCTGTGCTGAGGGCCCCAGACTTGGATGCAGTAATCCAAGTGGGGCCTCATGAGGGCAGAGTAGAGAGGGACAGATGCTTTATTGTTTTTCAAAATAGTCTGTTCTCTCCACTTCCTACCAATCCCATCTCCATGTTTGGGGAAGGGTTGGGCAGCAGGCCCACCCTAGGCTCAACAAAGCACTCCAGGTGAATTTCACGCGCCCCAGGCAAGGTCAGATCCCTTCCTGGACCTACTGGCTTGCTCCTACATCTCAGGTCATGGAGGCTTCTTCACTGCCTGGAGCGCTGCTGTCTCATGGCCAGCTTAGTGTTCCTGAGATCCTGAGGAGTTTTCTGTAGAGCTGCCCCTGACCAGCTCCTGTCAGCTCCAGGTTGCTCTTCTTTGAGGATTTGTTCATCCTGATGGTCAGACTCTATATTCACTTTTTTAACCTTCAGAGATTCTTGTCAATCTCCTTCTCCAGCTTATCCAAATTTTGTATTCCTGCTTTCCTGTATATTGACTCTTTCTCCAACTTGGTAACAAATATATTTTCTGGGAACACACTCTATCCCATTGTCCTGGTTGTCAGAAGTTAAAGAAGTTAAACGTTATTAAGGGAATACACAGGTGCTGATTGAGCCAGCTTGGCCTGTTCTCTGTATAACATTCAATCCAAACAGGAAACAACAACGGGTGACAGTAGTAGGACATTCTTCTGAAGGAAACAGAAACACCTATTTTCTGACTTGATCTGCTCTCAAAAGAGGTTTGTTGCCAGAAAGGATCTCCTATTAAGGACATTGCAAGGAGATTAACAAGACTTGCACTACCCATAGACTGTTACAACTCACTGCAGTTACTTCCTTTGAGCACTAGTAACATTGTCAAGAGCAGACCAAGATGCGTCATGAAGAACTACAGGGGACTACAAGGGAGCATCTGGAAGATGCTCTGGAGCACAGATGGTCTGCTCTTTGATCCTACTGGTCAAAGGAAAAGGTTTCGAAAAGACCAATCAAAAACAGTGGATCAATGCAGGACTAATATATGGCAGATATCTGGCTTTTTAGAGAAACTTGATCTGCTGGGTTCAGATGGGTTCCTTCTGTCAGAGGAGAGGAAAAGCATCTTCAGTTACAGGCTTGCCAAGCTGGTGAAGAGAGCTTTAAACTAAAGATGCCAAAGGATCCATTCAACTCACTCTTTTGATACCAACACCAGCAACAGATGCCCGGAGACAGAAAATGGATCAGAGGTCTGTGGGAAAGCATCTGAAGAACTGCACAGAGGAGCTCCTGTCACATCATCCAATAAAATTGTTTCATCAAATTTAAGCATCTCCACAGAAATGTCATCATGGGAAATAGACAAGGGGACTAGAAGCCTTAGTTAAGTCTCAAGACTATGATAAATTATACCATATGGTCAGTGATGCCTCAGTGAGACATGGTGGAATGATTCACATGCCTGGAGAGCTGTCATAGATGGTTACAGCCTCATCAGAAGAGAGAAGAAGACAAAGAGCTGTGGTGAGGTATCCCTATAAATTAAGTAAGATCTTGATTACATGGAGCTTAGTTAAAGTAATGAAAGAGTTGAGTGTCTCTGGGAAAGAGTCAGGAGAAAGACCAATCAGATTTATATTATGGTGCGAGTCTACTATAGACTACCCAACTATGATGAAGAGATAGGTGAATATTCTACAAGCAACAACAGAAGTGTCATGATCACTAGCCCTTGTTCCCATACGAGTCTTCAAATCACAAAATGTCTGCTGGAAGTACAATACAGCAGAGAGAAAACAGTATAGGAGATTCATAGTGTGTGTGGAAGATAACTTCCTGACAGAGGCTGTGAAGGAGCCAACTAGGGAAAGTGCCCCACTTGACTTGCTTGCAAAGTGGTAATGTGATGGTTGGAGGCTGCCTTGTGCACAGTAATCACAAAATGATAAAGTGTTTGATTCTTGCTGAAATAAAGATGGAAGTGAACAGAATGGCTTCCTTAGATTTTCAGAGGGCCATCTTTGGCCTATTCAGAAACCTGGTTGACAGAATTCCTTGCAAAGTGGTTCTGAAAGGTAGAAGAGTCTAATGTTTAAGATCGTCTACGAGTCAGACAGATTCCTTAGATTCTTGCTATATTCAAATAATTAACAGCATATACGCTGGTTTCTCACCCCACAGGTAGAGCCCCGAACTCAGATTTTCCACACACATATATATACCTTTTCGATGATCATCTAATCATTATCTCATAGCAGGTGACCACAGTCTTTTCTGTTCTCCTCACCGATCTTTCCCAGGGACCATGAGCTTGAGGTCTCTCTTCAATCAGTCAGCTTTCTCTCTTTGTTTTGTTTCATGGTACTATCTTCTTGATGTCCTGTTCATTCTCTATTGTCAGTAGATTCTTCAAAAGTTACCTAGTTACTACCTTTTCTTTTCTTCTGTTCTGGTTGGTGGTTGGATTTTTGTCCAGTCTTGACCTGGCTATGCGCAGGGGAAAGGCCCATAGTCTCAGGACTACACAGCCTAGTAAGTAGTTTATGTTGGTAACTTCTGTACTGGAGCACAGGTGGGTTTTACTCAGTCCTATTTCTGTTTCTTTTTGAGAATCTTAACCGATCTCCTACAGAGTCCCCCTAAATTCATGTGATTATAATTATCTATTTCCCAACTACTACCAGGTCATTTACATTTTCTGTTATGCAAGCTAACTCCTATCTTCTACAGCAATACCCACCTTTGCAATAGCCTTTGCAAGCAACTGTGTTTGAAAATCCAGAAAACTAATTACCGTGTTCTTTAAAAAATAAAAAATGCAGCACTAACACCAATTATTTTTCTTACATACTACTAATATTGTTTTAAACATTCCATTAAGAGCATAGTATCACTTTGTTTCTGAGTCTCTGCTGATCTAGTCACCACACAAGCATTAGTATGTACTAATAATCTGAAAGCATTAAAAAAAAGAAATAAAAACAAAAACGCAACATTAAGGCAAGACAAATATTTTGGCATTTTATTAGTTTGTTGGTGTTTAAGAGATCTATTTTTAAATATTGAAAAAAGTTTTGAATATTGAAAAAGTGTTGATATTTTGCTTGAAATAAATTTCAAAGTGCCGTAATAAAAAAAAAATCATTTGCATTTTCTGCAATATATTACATGGAACAAAAGCAAACCCACTTGTATGATCTGAAATAGTCTGTCTTCTCTCAAGAGTCTAACGGAAACTTGATGTTTTGGAATAATTAAGCCAAAATTATAAAAAAATCAAATGATTAACTCAGAGGTCTAAGTTTTTCCACAGGGGTCCGTTAAGGAGAAGAATATGGTGGAAAATGGAGAAGTAGAATTCACAACATTTATTGAATTCCAAAGAACTTATCTAGCCCTCTTTTTAAACCTCTATTCGCTTTTATATGCAAGAAAATAGAGGCAAGTGTGCTCCAACAGATCTGTTATTGAAATCTTCATTTGTCAGTAGGTCATCCAAATTAGAAAATAGAAATAAAATGTGATTCAGAAGACTGATCACTGTCCTTAGGCAACAACAACAACAACCAAAAAGGGATATTTTATCCTGGTGCATTGTATTATTGTTTTTGATGATGGATTTCTCATTTTATTTCTACTGGCTATATCAACACAGTCCTCTTTTACTTCCATAGGAATAAGCTTGAGCATAAGGAGTATTGAACGTAAGCCACTCTGAAAGTAATACCTTCTATTTATTTCCATGGAAATCACAACAGATACAAAGAGCACAATAACACTATTTGATAGAACAAATTCTCAACTACAAAACACGGTTTTTCACACAGTCACCACCATTAGCTATGCATTTTCATGAGTGATAAGCAAAAGCCTGCATGCCTCACTTGTAAAAAACTGCATGGCCATCATGAGTGTGGCTCCTCTTTCACATCGTTGCTGCCACTGCTGAGGTACACCAGCCACCACCTCACTGTGCTCACGTCCACTGTTTGGTCTCCATAAACATTCAGCAAGTGTTGATGAATGTCAATAGAAACAATTTTTTCCACATGGAAGAATTCAGTTTCCACCCCTTTGCTTCATATGCACTTCCATGTCAGATGCCAGTTTGTCAGACTTCCCCTCTGCTGCCATCTGTCACATAGTAGTAAAATGTAATGGAATATTGGTAGGAAGGCTCACCCCCTCTACTGCCATTTCATGAACATCCACCTCTGACATTGTGGGCAAACATAATAAAATAGGAGGCATTATTTTAGGAGCAACCTTCATATATTCCAGTTATGCTTACAGGTTCTCTGTCTATGACAAGCCAGTACAGCATTTCCCTTAGAATTTCAATAATGTGGAGTAGCATTGGAAAACACTGTAAAGTTAGAAAAATGCACAATTTCACAGAAAAAAATCAAAGAAAAAACCAATCATCATGAAAGAGAATGTATTCTAAAAGGTAATAAAAACTTCTACAGAAAGCAAAGTTATTTTTCACAATAAAATATTGGATCACTTCTAGTAAGAAATTGTATCTGACAATGTTTATGTAGTACAATAAAGAATAATTCATAAATCAACTTGAAGAGCCTTCAGAAAACTGAATAGATTCTTAGAAATATTTCCTTCATTTCAAACCAAAATATATGTTTCCACTTCAGGTCCTGAGCAACTTATTTTGTTGTTTTCTACTATGAAGTTACTGTTTCTTACTCTAGAAACGATTCTGGTTTAGTGGAGACTGCAAATCTTTTATATTACTTAAATGGTCTTCATGCTATCAGTCTCTCTGAAATGGCATGCAGTGTGAGATATTTCAATGATTGCTCTAAATACGCATAAAATACTCACAAAGAAAACCAAAACAAAACAAAAATCACATTTATAAAGTATCTATATGTTCAGTATCAATTTTTTGCTCTGAAATGCTTGCTGTTAAAAAAGCTACAGAATGAGAATGAAAAAATAGACACATTTACTTGAAAAAATAAGCATCTAAAGTATTAGTCAGATACAAGGACTCCATGGCTAGCTAAAATAATTCCAGTATACTTCTACTTTTAGTAGGTACAATTGGGTCATTCACATTCAAAATGATTCTTTCTTCAGATTCTACGTGCATAAATGTAAAATCTGTATATATATTTATACAGATCACAGAATCATAGAGTTGTAGGGGTTGAAAGGAACCTCTGGAGATCATTGAGTCCAACTCCCCTGCCAAAGCAGGCTCCCTACAGCAGGTTGCATCCAGATGGGTCTTGAATATCTCCAGAGAAGACGAATCCACAACCTCCCTGGCCAACCTGTTCCAGTGCTCCGTCACCCTCACTGTGAAAAAAGTTCTCATGAATATTTGTGTGAAACATTCTATGCTCCAGTTTGCGGCCATTGCCCCTTGTCCTATCCCCTCACACACCACTGAAAAGAGTCTGTCCTTGTCAATATGCCTTCCACACTGTAGATCTCTCAGTCTTCTTTTCTCAAGGCCAAACAGATCCAGTCCACTTCACCTTTCCTCATAAGGGAGATGCTCCAGGTCCTTTGCCTTATTTGCGGCCCTCTGCTGGACTCCTTTCAGGAGATCCCTGTCTTTTTTGTACTGGGGAGCCCAGAACTGGGCACGATACTCCAAGTGAGGCCTGACAAGGGCAAAGTAGAGGGGGGGGATCAACTCCCTTGACGTGCTGGCCATGCTCTTTTTAATGCACCCCAGGATCCCATTGGCCTTCTTGGCCACCAGGGCACACTGCTTACTCATTGTCAACCTGTTGTCCACCAGGACACCCACGTACTTCTCCACAGACCTCCTCTCTAGCAGGTCATCTGTCAATCTGTACTGATACAAGCAGTTACTCCTCCCCAGGTGCAAGACTCTACACTTGCTTCAGTTAAACTTATCTGGTTCCTCTCAACCCAACTCTCTAGCCTGTGGAGGTCTTGCTGAATGGCAGTACAGCCTTCTGGTGTGTCAGCCACTCCTCCAGCTTTGTATTGTGAGTGAAATTGCTGAGGGTGGACACTGTCTCTTCATCCAGGTCATTGATGAAGATGTTGAACAAGACTCGACCCAACATCGACCCCTGGGGAACACCATTAGTTACAGACCTCCAATCAGACTCTGTTCCACTGATCACAACTCTCTAAACTCAGCCAGTCAGCCAGCTCTCAACCCACCTCACCATCCACTCATCTATCTTGCACTTTCTCAGCTTCATTATAAGCATGTTGTGGGAGACGGTGTCAAAAGCCTTGCTGAAATCAAGGTAGACAACTGCTCTCTCCCCATCTACCCAGCCAGCGATGACATCACAGAAGGCTACCAGGTTGGCTGAGCATGATTTCCCATTGGTGATTTCATGCTGAGTACTTCTGATAACTTCTCTTCCAATTGCTTGGAGATGGCATCCAGAACAAGCTGTTCCATCACCTTTCCAGGGATGGAGGTGAGGCTGACTGATCCATAGTTTCCCAGATCTTCCTTCTTGCCCGTTTTGAAGACCAGAGTGACACTGGCTGTACTCCAGTCTTCAGGCACCTCTCCCATTCTCCAACACCTTTCCATGGTGATAGGGAGTGGTTCGGCAATCACCACTTCTGCCAGCTCCGTCAGCACACATATATGTATCCCATCAGAGCCCATGGATTTGTGTGCACTGATCCCACCCAGATGCTCCCAGACCAACCTCTCCTTGACCAAAGGGAAGCTCTCCATTCCCCAGACTTTCTCTCTTACGTCCAGGGCTCAAGAATCCCAAGTGGGTGTCTTTGAAGTGGAGACCAAAGCAAAGAAGACGTTCAGTATCCCCACTTTCTCAGAATCTCCTGCTACCAGGACATCCCCCTCATTTAGTAGAGGACCCAAGTTTTCCCTAGTCTTCCCTTTCACTTGCATCTAGAATTATCTCATAGGTGAAATATCTTTTGCAGTGGAACAGTGCAGTTCACCAATGAGCTGCAATACCTGTCATTGCTAGTGGCACAAATTACTGATGTGGTCAATTCTTTTATAATATTTCTTTTGCAACGTTTCTTTATACATTGCTTCTGTTAAAGTGCCTTCTTATCAGATACCTAGAAACTGATGGACACTTCCATTCCTCAGTCATTTGAAAGTAATATTTCTCTGAAAGGAATGAATTAGTCTGGGATTTTGAAAATACAGTAATGAAGGAGAAGAATTACATCCCTTCTGTAGACTACAAAATTCACCTACAAATGATTTCAGTTAACGAAATGCTTAACATGGACTAAAAAAAAAAAAAAAAATCAATGTCTTGTCACTTCTTTCCTTCCTTTACCCAAGACCACAAGATCCACTCCCACAGCATTCTCTTTGCTGTTGTTTTGCTTTTTGTAAATGACCATTTTTCCTTTAAATCTCTTCTGTCCTTCAAGGCACTGTAAACTTGACTTGCATAGAACTTATGAAATAATTACTCTAAGTTACACTTTTAATGTGAGAGGTATATCTAAAGTTCCAAATTCAAAAAAATCTTCAAACAAGAGAAGTATGAACTTTAAGCATTATACAACAGCTATTTTATTTCCTGATGACTCTCTAAAAACCTCTAGCCAAAAGTCAGAGTTGTGTTTACTTACTGAAATGTAGAAAAAAACCTTTAATAAAATACTTTTCTTTTAGGCTAGCCAGTAATTATAAAAAGGAGGTGTGTTATGCTGCAATAGGCATTTTTGGGCATGCCACGTGCTTTCTCAAACTTTGTCTCTTGTCCGTGTAATAGGAAAAGTCCCCAAACTCTTACGACTACATCATTTGATCTTCTCTTTCCCTCAAGCTTCTCAAGCTACTCCCTTCTCTGCCTGGCTGGCCTTTATCTAAGCCTGGGGCAACTCCGCCCCAGGTCCACCCTTCCGGTCACAGGTGCAAGTGAATCCCCAGGCCAGCCATGCCCCTCCACCATGTGCTCAATCATCAGTTCATGCTGGGATCAATTGTTTCCTTACAGTCCGCTTGAAACTTTTTTTTTCACTTATTTAAAGCACAATGTAATTGTGTTTCTTTCTTTCATGTCATGTGCAGCCTGTCAACAAGTGTTCATTTCAATAGAATGACTAGACATAGGCATTGCAATAAAGATTGCAATAAAGTTCATAATCCAATTATGAACTAGGGTTTGTTTCATTCTTTAATCAATTTATTATTTTACTGAGTGTATTTAAAGGCAATACATACTCAACGAGAAAAAGAAAAGTCTTAAATCCTAGTTTTAACTAAAAAATTCCATCTCAGATATTCAACGGGAGTATTAGAACCCTCATCAAACTGCTTTGGCAAAGTTTTCATAAAAGAAAAACAGAGAAAGTACTTCTCAAACTCTGACACATGGATTGTACATGGGTGTGCTAGTTTGGAAAGTTTAGAATTAGTTTTCTTCATGGAGCTATGTTCTGGATTTCTAATTAAAATAATGTTGAAAATAAATCAGTACTTTAGTTATCTCTGAGTAGTGCTTACACAGAGTCCAGGGCTTCTCTGCTTCTCATGCTATCAGCAAGAAGGGTGGGACTACACAAGAAATTGCAAGGAGACACAACTAGGTCAGCTGACCCAAACTGGCCAAAGTTTACACAGCATGCGGTGTCATGCTCAGCTGTACTTTCTGGGAGAAGTTAACCAGCGGTGACTGAATGTTGTTGACTGAGCATCAGCCAGTTATTGGTGAGCTGCACCATTTGCTTTAAATTTGCTTTGATTGCTGTTCTTTTCTTTTTTCCCTCCTCTTTTCTTTCTGTCTTTTTTTCTTAAACTGTTTTTGTATCAACCCATGAGTTTTCTAACTTTTGTCCTTCTAATTCTCCTCCCCCAAGCCAGCCAGAAAGGAAGTGAATGAGCAGCTATATAGTACTTACCTGTCTACCAGGGTCAAAGTACTACTTTGGGGTTGGAAGAGATTTTAGAAAATCAGAAGTTACAAGTTATTTCACAGTCAGCATATTTCACATTCCCATCCCAATTTATATTCTTTACTGATATTGGTAACGTTAAAGCCTCAGAGTACATACATATCTGTGAACAGACAAATGAACTACAACTCAGTGAAATTCAAGTCTTTGTCAATTAAGACTAGGACACTGAGGCATATCTAGTAAGCAAGATAGAAAGATTAGCTTAAATGAGATTGCTTCATGAAAATGAAGGGCTCTGAGCTATGTGGAAGACATTTCTATGAAGAACAAAAGGGAAAAAGAATGGTAATATCAGGGCATGGTATATGAAGACAAATTTCATGTTCAACAAAGTATTTTAAAACTTTTTTATTGTTACTTTTTATTAAACAATCTATAACAAACAATGAAAAGGTCAAAAACACTGAGAATTTATTGTATCAGATTCAACTGGAGGTTTTGATTGATATATGCAATTGGTCAGCCTATCACCTGACCTAAATATACAAAATTATCTACTTAGGTATGCACGTACAACTTTATAAAGTATATTCATTGATTGCTGACTGCTTGGAACAATGCTAATCAGAGTCCGTAAAAACAAGTGTTAGTAAACGATTCATTTAGTACTCTGAAATATATCAGATCAGAATATCATTAAAAAAAAAAAAAATGTTTTCTAGGAAACTGTTCCACATTTTGTCTAGTAACTAAAATTACTTAAGGAAGGGCTTTTAAAGTTTATTCCACAGCAAAAAGATAATCATAATTATATGAAATATATCAGCAACAGTGAATATAGTCAAATACTCTTTTCATTAGTCTTCTCAACACTGCTAGTTCTGATACCATTTCTTTTAGCACAGGCCCTTCAGCTGATCACATCTTAATGAGAATATCTTTGGCGATAATGTTATTTCATTAGTAAACCATATAAAATAAAATTGTCAGTGACAATCAAGCTGATAGATAAATACATTTAATTGTTTCAAAATTGTTGAAATTTAACATGGATTTCTGGAAAAGTGTAACTGTATAGTAGGGTTTTTTCTTGCACAGAGACTCTGAAAGAAGAGGGAATTTCATTTCCTTTCCTTGTTATTTTATCACTCTTCTGTGCAAGTCTCATCAGTGTCAATATGTTAAAAAAGGGCTCTTTTACTGTCTCTGAAATCATCTGCCTCTCCAGAAAGTATTCTGAAGCCTTACTGACTGGATATTTTCACTTTCCCCTGCCACTTTCAGACTTCAGATAAATAAGTAAGTAGTTACGGGCACAAAAATGGAAGTCCAACCAAGACATTCAGATTTTTACCTGAGACTTTGGACAGTCAGATTTCATTCCCAGATATACACATGCTTAATTATTTATGCAAAATGAAACAGAGTGTGAATGGAAGTAATTGAGAACACCCTACCTCAGGGCCTCAGAGACCCAGAGACTGTAATGGCTAGGGATCTTTCTTGTGAGGAAGTTAAAATCTCCCCAGAAGAAGGAGTTGAATCTCCTGTTTCTTCCCACAATTTCATACATCTGTGGGGTTTTTTTTTTTTTTTTTGGGGGGGGGGGGGGGGG
>WBMW01005955.1:65615-95082 GCA_013396635.1 Penelope pileata
TTTTTTTTCCCCTCAGCAAGACTATTATAAATGCTGATTACATAAAACAGAAAAGCCAAGGAGTTTTGAACAACTGAAATTTTTCTTTTTCGCTGTCACTGATGTGGGATTGAGTGCATAACAAGTATTTTATCTAGCATTTTTGATTCAAAAATGAGTTTCCTTTAGCTGTGTCCTCTCACTATGAAAATGAGAGTGATCAAGCCTTATTTGCATGTATTGCAATAAATATTAAGCTACAGGCAGACTCTCAAGTGAGTATGACCAGTCTACACACAAGGAACTCTCATGACTTGGTTTTTCTACAGGATTACTTAAAACCTTTGACAATCCATTGGAAAAAAGGAACATTATTTTGAGGGAAATAAATGCATTTTGCTTAAATTCTATATTGTTTATCACTTCACATGTATTTTCCAGAAATGACAATACAGGTGATTTTTACGCAATCTACCAAAAAACTTTAATTGCAAATAATGCATTTGAGAAGGACATTCAATATTTTTGAAAATTGAAACTAAACTAATGCATTTAGTAACAAATGCATTTTATAACAATCCACTGACCAAGGAAATAATGTTCTTTCCCTTCCTGCTTCCCCTGCTTTAAAAAGAAAGAATGAAAAATTGAAGGCCTACACTGTTAACAACAAACTTGAGGCCAGGATGTATGCAAAGGAAAAAACAAGCGCAAACTCTAAAATGTGAGAAGATTCAACTGTTTCTGTGGGCTTCCTGTTCTGTTTGGAAACACAGTACCAAGTTATGAACAAGCTTTACCAAGGGAAGGTTGTGCCTGACAAATCTGGTGACCTTCTATGATGGAGTAACAGCAGCTCTGGACAAAGGGAAGCTGACTGATATCATCTATTTGCACTTGTGCAAGGCCTTTGACATGGTCCCCCACCACATCCTTATCTCTAAATCAGAGACATGAGGAGTTGAGAAGTGAACTGTTTGGAGGAGATGGAATTGATTGGAAGGCCGTAGACAGAGGGTTGTGGTGAACGGTGCTATGTCCATGTGGAGGCCAGGAATAAGTGGTGTCCTCCAGGGGTCTGTCTTGGGACCGATTCTCTTCAATATCTTCATCAATGACATCAATGATGGGATTGAGTGCACCCTCAGCAAGTTTGCTTATGACACCAAGCTGAGTGGTGCAGTTGGCACGTTAGAAGGAAGGGATGCCATCCAGAGGGACCTCGACAAACTCAAAGGGTGGGCCCATGTAAACCTCAAGAGGTTCAAGGGAGCAAAGTGCAAGGTTCTGCACTTGGGTCGGAGTAATCCCAGGTATGTATACAGACTAGGAGAAGAACTCCTCCAGAGTCGCCCTGCGGAGAAGGACATAGTGGTCCTGCTAGATGAAAAACTGAACATGAGCCAGCAGTGTGGTCTTGCAGCTCAGAAGGCCAACAGTATCCTGGGCTCCATGAGAAGTGAGGTGCCAGCAGGGAGACGAAGAGATTGTCCCTCTACTCTGACCTCGTGAGGCCCCATCCAGAGTANTATCTGGAGTTTGGCGGTTCCTGGCAGTTGGAACTTGATGATCCTTGGAGTCCCTTCCAACCGAGGCCATTCTATGACTCTATGACTCTAGGGAAAATAAACAGTGATAAAAGCTATGTTAGAAGTGGAGAACAAAGGCAGTAGTATTTGTAATAGTAAGTTGCAAGTTCTTAAACCATTTAGACTGCAGGCAAAATTTGGTTTGATTACTGATTTCTGTAGTGATCATGTATGTCTTAGTTTCTAACTGAAACTTTCTCTCAGTGTCTGCTACAAAGCTGTGTTTTGGTTCTAGAAAGAAAACATGGCTGATAACACCCGGCAGCGCTGAACAGAACCAAGGACATTTGTATGTCTCTGCCAGGAGAGTGAAGAGGCTGGGGGGGCCGCAAGGAACTAGGAGGGGGCAAGAATGGGGCAGCTGACCCAAACTGACCAAAGGGATATTCCATACCATATGACATCATGTAATATAAGGAAGGGAAGTGAGCTGGGAGGGTCCGTTTGCTTGGGGATTGGCTGAGCATCGGTCGCGGTCGGTGAGCGATTGCTTTGTACAATCACTTGTTTTGTATATAATTATCATTACTGTTATTGTACTCTATTTTCCTCTTTCTGTTAGTAAACAGTTTTTATCTCAACCCCCGAGTTCTACCTTATTTCTCGATTCTCTCCCCCATCCCAGCTGGGAGGAAGGGGGGGATGAGCGAAAGGCTGTGTGGGGTTTCCAGGCCTGCCTACTGAAACCAGAACAATGTTGTATTTTTCATATTTGAAACTGCAAAAGAAAACCAGAAAGCTGCAGATGATTCACTTCAGTTTCTACAAGGAAAACCTTAATCTCGTAATTCACTTAGTCATTGAAGGCACAAATAGAAAATTTAAGACATTCCAGAAAGCAGAAGTGAGAGGGGGAGGGATATGGTACAGATACCACATTCTGTGACACCAATTTTATTTTGGACTGACAACTGTTGGAAAACTGAAATTTATCAGAATTTCTGTGTGTTGTGGTTTGACCCAGCAGATAGCTAAGTCCCACGCACTTGTTCACTCACCCTCCCCCCTCCCAAGTGGGATGGGGGAGAGAATTAAGGAATAAATACGGTAGAACTCGTGGGCTGAGATAAGAGCTATTTACTAAGACAGCAGAGAGAATAAAAGAAATACCAGGACATAAGAAACAACAGATGATACACAAAGCAAGGTACCAACGACTGATACCCAACCAGCCAGCAGCTCCTCCCTGCGAGCAAGAGCCTCCCCTTCTGGAAAAATCACATGATGTTACATGGTATGGAATAGCTCTTTGGTCAGTTTGAGTCAGCTGCCCTGGTCCTGTCCCCTCCCAGTTCCCAGCTCCTTATGCCTCCTAACTGCTTCACTGAGAAACAAAATATGTTCTTGGCTCTGTTCAACACTGCCAGGTGTTATCAGTTTTGTTTCTGAGACCAAAACATAGCTTCATACAAGACACTATGAGAGAAGTAACTTCTGTTGGAAACTGAGACACTGTGCCATACCTGCACAAGGTAATCCTCAATCTTCTGTGGACAATGCAAACAATAATCCATGATAGAAAGGATCTCAGAATTTTCTTTAGAAAATTCTTTGGAAAAGTTATGCTATTACTGGGATCTGATTGACTACTGAGATAGAGTATAAGTATAGGCCAGAATGTTGGAACTACTCAAACATTCCCTCTTAGATATATTTCAAAATACAGAGATCAAGTCAAAATACAGATGCTTGTATATATGATTTAGATCTTTTGTGGGTCAGATTCTCCAGAAGTACAGGCAGTTAAACGCAAAAGGGGAAGGATGAAGGAAACATATATACCTATGTCAAAATGACACAGGAATTAACAATTAAGAAACACAAAGATAGGAAACTTATGTCATGGAGACTAAGACCACTCCCATTATCAAAATTTTCGACCTAGATCTGGGAATACTCTTTCCAGAATAAGGCTCTCCTGTGGAGCCTCAGTAATTGTAGAAGTGGCAATGATACTAATTCCTTTTGAAGCTTTTTTTCTGTCACGTTGCACAAATTCACAAACTGCCAGAGAATACTGCCAGTTGTCTGGAGAAACAGTCTGAGCCTCAGCTAGCATTCCACTTTCCACAGCAAAGAAAAAGAGTAGAGAAGACTAAGATAAAGAATGGAGTCCATAATGCAGATTTTGCTTATGGCTTTTAACAGTCAGATTAAGAGAACAGTTTTTACATATTAATTCTTACCTCTCCATCATTGGATCTTCTGTAGATTTAAGACCTTTGTCACATATTTTATTCTGATCATAGGGGAAGAACATGACAATTTTAGAAAAACAATGGTGACAGCACACATGCAGATCAAAGATGTCATCGCTGCAGCACTATCCAGCTATTGTATCTTGGAAACAGAAGGAGTAGTCTCATTAGAAAGATAAGATAAGTTAAGCACTGAAATTGAAGTCACTGACTTCATTGTCTTCTAACAATGAAAACTGTCATTTTCTGTCTTTATTGATAGACAAGAAAAATGGCACCCAGTTTTTGGATCAAAGCAGGAGTTGAGCAAAACATTTTATCCATCTTTATTCTTGTACATGATAGTGGAAAATAGTTTTGATTACTGAGATTTTGGGATACAGTTAGCAGAAACACAGTCACCAGATAATTCTTACACTTCAGTGCAATTTTTTTTTTCCCAACAGCTTATTCTGTTCCCTGACTCGGTACAAATCAGTATTGTTGTTTCCAGTGCTAAACTGAGATCACTTAGGCCTTATTTCTTCCTGTGATGGCGGCCTCCAAATTTGAATAAATATGTGTCTGTGAGAACCTGACTTCTGTCATGGTTGTTTATCATGATTCCTGACTTCTATCTTCAGAATATGAAAAAGCCACCTGAGAAATCAGGAGTTCTCTGTTTCTTTCTGGATAAAACAAAGGAGGGAATCTAATTTCCTCCTTGCTTAAGTGGCAACAGACAGTTGCTCAGCGTACGTAAGTGATGATTCTGGATTTTCTTATGTTGGTAAATCTGTTAAAAAGCAGCTGATGGAGAATAGCATACCCTCAAATACATGCAACACATTATGGAGCCTCAAACAAGGAAAGGTTGGCTGAGTTGAAATTTGAGGCTTTTCCCTCTGTTTCTAACAATAATTATTTAAGGCATGGGAATAAAAAGTGGCTGTAGAAAAAGAAGAAAGATGGCCACTGGATGTCCAGGAATCTCACTAAATATTTCAATGTGGAATGAAATGATAATAACAACAACAACACAACTCACTATTATTGGGTTTGATCTTATCTTAAAAAACCTAACCAACCAAATAAAAAAACACACTTAACTGTTATAATAAAGTTCTGTCAACATTCACAAACAAACAAATAAATGAAAACCAAAAAAATGGCACTTGGACAAAAAAGATCATCAACCTTCTTCTGTGCACAGGGTAATGATCTTTGAAGTGACTGATACCAGAAAAAACAGATTTCAAAAACAAATGAGAGAGAAAAAATCCTCTATTATCACAGTGCATAATTTTCTGAAACTGGAAAAGCAGAAGTAGCATTGCTATGTTTGTTTTTTTGTTTACCACCTCTGAGAACACAGTTAAGTTCATTGTAAAATAGAAAAGCATCCAGCACTTTGATGTAAAAATCTGAATTGAAATCCTTGAACAGAAAGGTCTCACTGTCCCAGAGGCTGAAAATCTGATTGGAGACACAATATAAGGCCATCTTTTTACAGTAACTCTCCCGCATAACTTCAAAATGAGCTTGTATATGCAGACCCAAACCATGTGATTATCCACTGTCTCCAGCATGACTCTTCAGATTACTGTCCTCAACACTGTTATATACTCTATGTAATATCTGAAATATATAATATTTGAAATATAATAGCTGAAATGCAATGAAATGTTTCAACAGTTTATTGATGTAGAATGCTTCAAATGAATATTGAAGCTATAATTCTCTTTCATTACACTATTATTGTACCTATTGATATTTTCCACTGAATATCTGTATCTCTTCATCTTCCTCTTTTATATGATTTTTTAAAGTAGTGGACATTTACTAAGATATTTAAGAAACATATATCCAATCTACTTGAACAGTATCAAGTAATTTTCCTACACAGCAAGGAAAGTTCAAAGGCATATGGCTCTGTGAAATATTACGTAGTCAAAAAATGGTACTGTGTGTCTGCACAATTTCGTTGTAGTATCTGAAGAGCTACACATAAGCTAGTAGTCTGTGCTATCTGGGAGCGTGTGTGCCTATGCCTTTGTGTCTACTTATGAGTCTGTGTGTCTGTTTGATAGAGAAAACTGACTGCTACAGAAGAAAAAATCCAGGACTCTTTCAAAATTTTAAGTTTTGTTAGGAGAGGAATACTAAACCGGAAAAAAGAAAGCAACACATTTAGGGAAAAGAATTGATAATGGACAGGCTTTGGGGGAAACACCTCTTTTTTTATGGATTTCTGTGGAAATGTGATGATTTTGCATTCTTGAGGAGTAGCCACAGGAATTAAATGAGGCTTGAATTGAGATCGCAAAACCTTTCAGTTAGTTTATATGGACAATCAATGTCCATATGCACTGTTAGAAAGAAGACAGTTGTACAGGTGATGAAAGGGTTGTGAAAATTTATTTTCTGGGTGTTCTGGGAATAGAGAAAGACTTGAGTCAGTTCCCTTGCATATAGCATGAGAAAGCAATTAAGTAGACATCTTAGCACAAAATTTTTTGAGATTTGCTAGAAGATTAAAATGTTTAGATGTCTTTTTTAGCTTGGGCTTTTGTACTTAAATGTACTTAAATACAGCTTTTGGAAACTTATTTTTATATCTGAGTTATATATCAAATTTGATACTATCTAATAGTTAAGGTAAAAATACAAGTGCATGTATAAGTTTTGGTGCAAACTGCTGCTGAGGCTGTTGTCTGCTGGCCTGAGAGTGCCGCGTCTCCAATGAACTCTAATAAAACGAAATACACATTTTAACAGGCCTTATTGAATACAAAGCACTCATTAATGAAGCTCTTGCATGTGTATGCATTTGACAAAGCAAAAACAACTTTGTCACTATACTTGTATCTCACATCTTCCTATTTAGAGTGGCAATGTACTTCATTTGTCAGTATTCTGAATAAACCATGTCTTTAAAATGTGATTGTCTTAGTTTCTAGATGAAACAGAAGTTACTGTTCTCATAGTATGAAGCCATGTTTTGCTTCTAGAAGCAAAACAAGCTGATAAAATACTGATTGTTTATACTTGTTACCTGGCAGCATTGAAGAGAGCCAAGAACATTTCAGTCTCTCAGCTTCTTGCATTGATCTGCCAGCAAAGGGGCTTTGGGGGCACTGGGAACTCAGAGGTGACAGGAATGGGGCAGCTGACCCAAACTGACAAAAGAGATATTCCATATCATATGACATCATGTATTATAAGGAAGGGGAGTTAGCTGGGGAGGATCCATTGCTTGGGGACTGGCTGGACATTGGTTGGTGGGTGGTGAGCCCTTGCTTTCTGTATCATCTATTTTTGCTTGTGTATACATATATATATATATGTATATGCATATAATTGCCATTATTTCTTTTACTTCCTTTGCTGTCTTAGTAAATACCTTTCATCTCAACTCAAAATACAGTTCTACTGTATTTTCTCCTGACTCTCTCCCTCATCCCACTTAGGGAAGAGGGGGAAGGGTGAGAGAATGACTGTGTGGGACTCAGCTATCTACAAACCACAAAAGTGATTATTCGACATGTATACAATTTTTCATTTTAATATTGCTCCATTATATTATTTTGTTATCTAGAGTTAGCTAAACTCATTATACTGACTGTTGCTTAATCATACAAAAAACTTATGCCATTTCCCTGAACTACAATTGATGTCAATAATCCCTATCCTGTGGCCACGACGTATTAGAATTTCATTATTGTTCATCTGTCTGTGCTTAAGTGTAATGAAGTGTGTAATTTCCCTGGAACTGAGCCTTAAGGTATGAATCAATTTCATATGTTCTGCCTCTGTCACACTGCAGTTCCAAAAGCATATTTATCGTAATCATGAAATGTGAGGGGAATAATGACACAGTATGCATAGGTTTGTTACACTCTGAGCATTTTTTGTCCCATTTGGTTTGCTTAGAACAATGCTGAAACAGCTTATTTATATTATTATTATTATTATATTATTATTATTTATATTCTGTTATTATTTATATTATTATATTATTATTTATATTCTGTCTACTCATAACAATCCCCATAAATTCCCATACAAAGAAAACAGATCAGCAAAACATGAATATTTTGCCTGATATCTTTAAGTTAAAGAAAGTATACTTCTAATTGTTTCCTAGCCTGATATTTTCTGTCTTCTATATTAATAATCATTAATTGTCTATACACAATGGAATTTGACAAACTTCGTATTTTTCATCAATTTCACTAATCTTTCTTTCCTTTGTTAAAAAATACCTCTTTGTAGCAACATGGTCTACAAATAATACAGTATGTAACTGAAAGGGGTTTCTAGAGGACCTTAGTTGCATTGTATGGTACCTATCTTACACATCAACCTGGATCAATCAAGATCAACCCAAAAGTGTATTGATCTGAAGTTTCTGACATACAAAAAATCAGGACTGTAACTTTTCCCATGAAGAATAACTGTAAAAGCATGTGTTGACCACACACTTGCAGAACTACCCAGACTGTATTTGATAATCCTCAAAAACTCTACTCCAGCAAAAACATTAATAACTTTCTTTAAAAAACTACTCTTTAAATAGAATTCTCCAGAAAGGAGAATACTATTCAAGACTTAGGTCACAACATCAAACAACATAGATATAGGTAAATCCAGTCTATCCACTGGGAAGTTTTCTTCTTCCTCATACGTCTGATTGCTCTTAATCTCTTCAAAAAACTAACATGAATAATTTTGTTGCTTTTTGTCCTTTTGTTTATTTGTTTGAGAGGTTCTTCATCTGTTTTATTGTTTTTAATCTTCATACAGGTTCAAAAATAATTGGAAGTTATCCACATATGCTCAGGAATATGATGTTTCTATATGTTTTTTAAACTTTAAACTGGACTCAGGAACAAAACACATTTTGCCAATTGAGTGCAAAACAAATTCCTGTTCTAAAATGTCAGTAGAGTTGAAAAATGGGTCAGTGCTTGCTGAGGGTGTATAGGTTAAATAGCAATAACATTATTTTCTACACCCAGAGTAAGGGGCATTGTTTTTACAGATTCAAGTGCTGCCATGGTTGCTTTCAGTCCACACATGCTTTTTTGCAAGGTTGTATTAATAATGTCATCTTTTATATATGAAAGACTCTTTACCTCTGCTGCAAGTTTGCAGATAGTGAAAATGTTTAGAGATAGAAATTATTTTCTTAATAGGAATACTTAGCACTATTTATCTACATATTAATAATAAATAAATCCATAAAGCTGAATCTAAACCCCTGTATCACAAAAGATTTTCAATATTTAAATATACTACTACTTATAAAGAGAGAATGAGTTTCATTTTTAGGCATGGGTTTTCTTTTTTTGTATGGCAAAACCATTTATAAAAGGAAATACATTAATTGTACAGTTTGAGAATACTTTTTTTGGAAAGTACCCTTCAGAAGTGCATACTAGGGCAGATGTAGCAGAACAACTGAATTAAGTTTATCATTAGAATAACATTTCCTACTATTTAAAAGACATTGTTTTATCAGTTCCTTGCTTTAGATTTCTGACAATCAAGACAGTCTAAGATTTTGTGAAAGAAAAGCTTAATTCTGGAAAATGAAGTAAAATTCCTGGATAGATCCCAAATCCACTGAATTTACAGATTTCTCTTTTTCATAATCATATACTACCTGTCCAAAGAGAGAGCTGTTGCTAAGCAACAACATTCTCCTTTTCCCCTTGTTCAGTTTTGTGCTCAAACAAAGGCTCACTGAACAAGTGGCCTTGCCAAAGAGAACTAAAAAATGAAAAGACAGTACATAAACAACAATTTTCACACCTCACAGAACCCAACTTAGGAGATTTTCCTGAGTAAGACATAAAGCAGCAGGGAAAGGAAAGCACGTAGAAACTTTGCGATTTTTCTGCTCTCATAGTAAAATTACTCATTGTAAAATGAGAAGAAGGCTGTAGCCTTCTTTCCCCCCCCCCCCATGAACCACATAGACCATTATTGCCTGACTGTTTTAATGTCTGCTAGATTCTGTCTGTACCAAGTTTTTAAGAATTTACCCATAAAAAGAGCCACTTATTCAGTCATCAAGGTATGAATAAAGTTTTTCCCTTATTATATTCTGAGTGGAAAACACTGCTCTGATACATTCATCTCCTATTGGCGCTACTATAAATTGATTGAAAGTGTAAGATGAAACACAGGTATAAAATTCTAGAAATTGTCTTCATTTAGGTGTTTATCATTATCATGTTTATGTTTTGATGATACTGAGTTTTTGTTTGTTTGCTTGTTTNTCCATTGCTTGGGGACTGGCTGGACATTGGTTGGTGGGTGGTGAGCCCTTGCTTTCTGTATCATCTATTTTTGCTTGTGTATACATATATATATATATGTATATGCATATAATTGCCATTATTTCTTTTACTTCCTTTGCTGTCTTAGTAAATACCTTTCATCTCAACTCAAAATACAGTTCTACTGTATTTTCTCCTGACTCTCTCCCTCATCCCACTTAGGGAAGAGGGGGAAGGGTGAGAGAATGACTGTGTGGGACTCAGCTATCTACAAACCACAAAAGTGATTATTCGACATGTATACAATTTTTCATTTTAATATTGCTCCATTATATTATTTTGTTATCTAGAGTTAGCTAAACTCATTATACTGACTGTTGCTTAATCATACAAAAAACTTATGCCATTTCCCTGAACTACAATTGATGTCAATAATCCCTATCCTGTGGCCACGACGTATTAGAATTTCATTATTGTTCATCTGTCTGTGCTTAAGTGTAATGAAGTGTGTAATTTCCCTGGAACTGAGCCTTAAGGTATGAATCAATTTCATATGTTCTGCCTCTGTCACACTGCAGTTCCAAAAGCATATTTATCGTAATCATGAAATGTGAGGGGAATAATGACACAGTATGCATAGGTTTGTTACACTCTGAGCATTTTTTGTCCCATTTGGTTTGCTTAGAACAATGCTGAAACAGCTTATTTATATTATTATTATTATTATATTATTATTATTTATATTCTGTTATTATTTATATTATTATATTATTATTTATATTCTGTCTACTCATAACAATCCCCATAAATTCCCATACAAAGAAAACAGATCAGCAAAACATGAATATTTTGCCTGATATCTTTAAGTTAAAGAAAGTATACTTCTAATTGTTTCCTAGCCTGATATTTTCTGTCTTCTATATTAATAATCATTAATTGTCTATACACAATGGAATTTGACAAACTTCGTATTTTTCATCAATTTCACTAATCTTTCTTTCCTTTGTTAAAAAATACCTCTTTGTAGCAACATGGTCTACAAATAATACAGTATGTAACTGAAAGGGGTTTCTAGAGGACCTTAGTTGCATTGTATGGTACCTATCTTACACATCAACCTGGATCAATCAAGATCAACCCAAAAGTGTATTGATCTGAAGTTTCTGACATACAAAAAATCAGGACTGTAACTTTTCCCATGAAGAATAACTGTAAAAGCATGTGTTGACCACACACTTGCAGAACTACCCAGACTGTATTTGATAATCCTCAAAAACTCTACTCCAGCAAAAACATTAATAACTTTCTTTAAAAAACTACTCTTTAAATAGAATTCTCCAGAAAGGAGAATACTATTCAAGACTTAGGTCACAACATCAAACAACATAGATATAGGTAAATCCAGTCTATCCACTGGGAAGTTTTCTTCTTCCTCATACGTCTGATTGCTCTTAATCTCTTCAAAAAACTAACATGAATAATTTTGTTGCTTTTTGTCCTTTTGTTTATTTGTTTGAGAGGTTCTTCATCTGTTTTATTGTTTTTAATCTTCATACAGGTTCAAAAATAATTGGAAGTTATCCACATATGCTCAGGAATATGATGTTTCTATATGTTTTTTAAACTTTAAACTGGACTCAGGAACAAAACACATTTTGCCAATTGAGTGCAAAACAAATTCCTGTTCTAAAATGTCAGTAGAGTTGAAAAATGGGTCAGTGCTTGCTGAGGGTGTATAGGTTAAATAGCAATAACATTATTTTCTACACCCAGAGTAAGGGGCATTGTTTTTACAGATTCAAGTGCTGCCATGGTTGCTTTCAGTCCACACATGCTTTTTTGCAAGGTTGTATTAATAATGTCATCTTTTATATATGAAAGACTCTTTACCTCTGCTGCAAGTTTGCAGATAGTGAAAATGTTTAGAGATAGAAATTATTTTCTTAATAGGAATACTTAGCACTATTTATCTACATATTAATAATAAATAAATCCATAAAGCTGAATCTAAACCCCTGTATCACAAAAGATTTTCAATATTTAAATATACTACTACTTATAAAGAGAGAATGAGTTTCATTTTTAGGCATGGGTTTTCTTTTTTTGTATGGCAAAACCATTTATAAAAGGAAATACATTAATTGTACAGTTTGAGAATACTTTTTTTGGAAAGTACCCTTCAGAAGTGCATACTAGGGCAGATGTAGCAGAACAACTGAATTAAGTTTATCATTAGAATANTAAAAAGAGCCACTTATTCAGTCATCAAGGTATGAATAAAGTTTTTCCCTTATTATATTCTGAGTGGAAAACACTGCTCTGATACATTCATCTCCTATTGGCGCTACTATAAATTGATTGAAAGTGTAAGATGAAACACAGGTATAAAATTCTAGAAATTGTCTTCATTTAGGTGTTTATCATTATCATGTTTATGTTTTGATGATACTGAGTTTTTGTTTGTTTGCTTGTTTGTTTAAGATTTTACTGATTGCTATTTATGTTATACCTTTGCTAAGATGTTTACATTCATTCCTCTGCTCATTTGGATAAAAAGCAGTAAATACTATCTTTTCTAATCTTCCTACCAGTAAGGTATGATCAATGTACCTGTGCCTGCATAGGACACATGCTTTGGTGACAGATAATAGCACAGCATTACAGACACTACAGCTACAGTAAGCTGAAATTTTATTCCAGAGAACGTACGTCGAAGGTAACACAAGAAATGCCTGGTGATGGAAGACCAAGAGCCAAATAAGCAAAAAACTTAATATTTTGCTTTGCAAGTTCTGTACTTCAGTCAGCTTGTATTTTCTAAGACCAAAATATTGTTAGGGGAGTAATCCCGTTAATGAATGACTGCTTTAATGCAAAAGCTGACCCTACCACAGACCAAGAAATTTAAGTGAAGATCAGAATTTGGACCTCCGGCAAGTGAAAAGGTCATAAACAGGAAAGACAGCTGGAACACAAGATGTGGCTACAATATTATTTAAACACTAATACATCATGCATCAATACATCAAGGACTATGTGTGTAATCCTTGAGAAGCTAGTAGGGTTTACAGGAGGGCTATGAAAATAATTCACTTTCACAGGTAATTATTTTTCAAATATGAATTTCACTACCAGTTTACACAGGAGATGTTACCTGGCTCCCTTGGAAACGTTATCGTAAACATAAAATTTTGCGTACTGGCAGAAAAATGTAGAGTGCATTTGGAAGCTCATACATGCAATTTAAACATTCTCTAAAATTAAGTATGTATATTTAATCATGAACTCTTTTTATCAGGTTTAGTTTTGTACACTAATACTTCCTTTAAAGGTAACATATGTAGGGAAGACATTATTTTTATGATTTTGTATGCCCTGAAATAATCAGTTACATCATAAATATCTTGACAACACGTAACACCAGCGAATCACAACAAATATTTATCAGCTTTATCTTATTACCAAGACATGAGAGAAATAAAATAAAAAGTTAAACACAATATGCTTTTGCTACAGGAAAATTTATCTAAACTGACATGTAGCAGAAAAAAGAGTACTAGGTTTCTAAAATTCTCATGATGGATGCAGCTCGATGAAAAATTCATTATTGGAAGCTTGAATGTGTTGGCTGTTGGTACAATGTAAGGTTAAATTTACCTGTACGTGATTAGAAGTAACTCGCTTATTCATTGTCTTTAGCTTATTTGAGAAGCAAGTTTTTATATTTGTTCACAAATATGGCATGACTTCATTCACAATTTACAAATGCTTGACAATTATTTGTACAAAAAAGAAAGAATTTTGGCCTGAAGCTCATTTGTCAACTATTAAACATGAACGTTTATATTCACTGCAGTTGTTCTCAAAAGTTTAATTGTTCATTATTCTATGTTGTGACTTGGCCTGTTTCTTCCCAAACTGAAAGAAACTATTTTTTAGCTTTGCACGTTCTGTTAAAATGTTGTGATTTAACAAATGCAATTAGTATTATCAATGACTTTTTTCCAAATTAAAAAAAAATCATTTTAGGGCGAAGGGTGGTAACAGACTTTTTCAGAAATTGTCGGTTTGAGCTGCAGAAAGAATAGCCACTTTCTTCCCCCAATTTTCATGGTATTTTCTACAAGAGACAGGATCACAGAAAGTCTCTACATTTATAGGAGGGCACTGATTTTGTGGATGATCTTTCACTGTTAAAAATACCTTATTCACAATAGTAAATCATATAACAACCAACTAGAAAATAAATGAATATAAATAAATAAAGAAAGAAACACAAGAGGTAATTTTCTAAAGCAATGGCTTATTCTTTCAAGAAATATTTAGCCAATCTATTCCTTCTCTCTTTACATCTATTTACCTGCAACTCTCCATGAGCAAATGATCTCAAAGTGACTGGCTGGTTGCCAGCAGTGCCTCCTTTTTAATATGGACTCATCTCAATATTTATTTCAATCTATAGAATTCAGACAACAAAATGAATAGATGTTTTTTATAAAGTATAAGTAGAATGGTGTGATATTTAAGTCATGCATTATTGAAGCTATATTTCCCCAGGAGCCAGTCATTTTATGTAATTTGCTACCAGTGTTAGTTTTCAATCCTAAGGCAAAGCTGACAATAGGTAACTATCTAATAAAGTTTGCCATGATTTTGTCTGCTTCCAGAGATGTTATTATGAAGATTTAATATATCGTTTAGTGTAACAATATTTAATTTTCAAAGAGACTGCGTAAAAACATTGAAGGTGGTATAGCTGTTAAGAAACAGCTGTGATATATTTACCTCTAAATTTTTCTAATTTTCTGTTTGAAAAATCCTCAAAAAGTACTGTTGCTTCAACTTTCCCACTGCTACATGACATTCTATTATCTTCTAGTTTTCTGTACATCTCATGTTTAATCCAACAAGATTATTCATTGTTGGTCCATTGTCAGAACAACAAGACTAATTGTCATCTTACAGGCCTCCATTCTTACCTGATCTAAAAACACAGGGCAGTAGTATCAGTAGTATTAGACTCAAATATTCAAAACAGCAAAAGATACCAAAGCAATTCATTGATAAGTAAAGGGTAATGAAGCTTGGAGTAAAAATAATTTGCTTAGGTATACTTAAGCGCCCACCTGTATTGTTATAAAAAAAAAAAAAACATATGTCATCACTACATTTGGCAGTATGACAAAAATAGACATGCATAACATAAGAGTAAAATAAAACAATGGAAATTTTCAAATTTTTCAAGAATCTTATTGTATTTTCTTTCTGATATCCATGGTTTAAACTGATTTGCAGTCAAATTATAGTTACTTTGTAAGACTTACATTAATCTTTAATGTAGCTATTAATCTTTGATAATATACTGTGCACACAGGAAATCATGGACTCACTATTTTACAGAAATTCTTTAGTTTAAGTTCTATATATGTAATACTAAGCAGCGTAGAAACAGCATAAAATTATAGTGAATTAATGGCGTTGATAACATATTCAGCAACATGTTGAAGTACAAGAGTACAACACAATACTGACAATTCTGTATCTCTAAATTTATTTATTGATATTAATGTATATTTCAAAAATGATAATGTCAGCAACAGTTTAGTCTGTGGAAAATATATCATCACAGATTCTTGAAGAAATATGCATTTATGTATTTATATCTAAAACAATGGATAAATAAATCTAATTTCTTAAAAATTTTTTTACTTTGTGTTCTTTACATTTATTCAATGTTTCGTATATTCAGTAAGGAGAGAGAACAATACTGCCAGATGCAAATACCAGAGAGATTAAGAAATATGAATTATAAATTGTATAAAGAATTATTCAATCACCATTGGCTTGAACTTGTGTACTTAAAATACTTGAATAACTTTCTGTAATCTTTACAAACATACAGAAAGGTTTCAGTTTGTTCACACACAGATTTTTACTAGGAAACTTAAATAATTTTGTTAAATAGATTGGTTACTTTAAAGGATATGTCTAGCTTTGGTAACTGTTGTCCTCATTTCCCTTTGATTTAAAAAAAAAAAAAAAAAGTAACTATCAGAGAAGTATATAATACTGACAAAAGGCAACATTAAATTTAGACCTACAGGAAAAGTCCTAACGAAAACATCTTTAATTCTAGAAGCCAATTATTTAGATTCTCTGGACTGTGTTCCCCTCTGCCCAGCAGCTATAAGGAGGAACAACCTTCCTATCGCTCCTGTAGAAACCAGTTTTCAAATTCTCCTGCCATATGTGCTGCATTTTTTTGTTTTTAATTTTTATTTTACACAGGCATCCATTTTCACTAAGGAGAATCTGCCATCTGTCTAACTCCATTCTGTATATTCTACTGTTTGCTTTGAAAGGATTGGCTTCATTTTGATATGCTAAGATAAATCTGTATTTGGAAACCTGGAAGGGGTTGCTTTAATCACTAAGAGAAGACGTACACAATTTTTTCTTTAACAATGTTTCATGGCCACTGTAATCAAACAGTCTACAATAAACAAAAATCATAAAAAAAATCTGAGCTTTTCATTCTAATATGAACAGTTATAAGAGAGACAAATCTAGATATATTTAACAGGACATACCTTTTTTTTTCAGGTTTGTGAACAACAGGACTAACTA
This sequence comes from Penelope pileata, assembly GCA_013396635.1. Classification (NCBI taxonomy): domain Eukaryota; kingdom Metazoa; phylum Chordata; class Aves; order Galliformes; family Cracidae; genus Penelope; species Penelope pileata. The sequence continues at coordinate 82,275 of WBMW01005955.1, forward strand.
ATAACTGTCAATATTAACATTTTTCTTTCAATTGTTACTGGAATACAAGGATGATTCTTTGGAGCTGTTTTCAATTTTCCTCTCAAACCACTGCAGTTCAGGGAACTTCTTTTTCCTTTATAATACAATGTCAGAAAGGATTGTATTTTTGAATGATATGTTAGTGAGTCCTGAGATCAAATATACCGCAGATTCGTATACCACACCTTGCTCTCTGATTTTTTACTTAAGAAAAAACTCCTCCAATGGAAAACTGAAGCTAACTTCGTTCTTCCTTTCATACATATACAAACATCAGTGACTTCAGGCGGGAGCTGAAGAAAGTATTTCTACAGGTATATTCATCTTTTCCATGGTTGTATGTACTTCCTGGTAAATATATGCTCTGCAAGAGATAGCACAGAGACAACACCAGGAACATTTAGATGCTATTTGTCTACTTAGAAGAAGTAGAAAAGTATCTGTTTTTCCATGGTCCCAAGTAGTCATTCTTGCGGTTGAGAATTTTGGATGCTAGAATTTTCTCTTTCTCTTTTTCATGATTTATTTTATATGAACTGCATTTTTTTTTTTCTCTCTCTGGAGACAGCCCAGACTGGTCATACTAGCTCATTACTAGTGAAATAGTGTATGGGAAACTTCTAGACCTTTAGAGAAGACTGAGATATTATGTGAAGGAGCCAAAAACTTTTCAGGAACTTCTTATAAAACAGTTATATTTATTAGAAAATTTATAAGAAAAAATACTGTTTAGATCATTATATCTTTTTCAAAGCCATATCTTCAATAGATATTCCAAATGAATGGATGAAAGATTCATTTTTAAATCAGAGATGTCAAGTATTTAATTACTTTATTTACTACAATAAACAACACTCTTAGTGATGTTTAAACCTCCATTATTTTATGAATAGTAGTCAGTAATTGTCAGTAGCCTGCAAAGTTTTTTATACTGAGAACAATCTTAACTACATACATACAATGTACAACATTTTAAATAAGTCTACTTTTACGCAAAATAGTTACAAGTTATTTGAAACCTGTACATAAAATTTGCCATAAATCCTAACACAACACAAAACTATCATGTAAATAAAAATAAAACCAAAGGTATTACAAAAATAGAAAATAAAAGCCACCTCTTCCTGTTTACCTGAGGCACAAATTTCTTGAGAAATTCTTGAGGAATATTTGCCTTTGCATTTGTTCAATTCCTCTCCATTTTTAAAGGGTTAGACAAGTACAAACTTGTAAAATGAGTAAAATGAAATCAGTTTGAAGGGACATACAAAGTTCATCCAGAACAGTCACGTTATCTGTTCAGGAATGACCAAAAGTTAAAGCATACTATCAAGACAAAATTCTTCCAGAACAGTGACAAGCACAGAGACTCAGCCTCTTCTCTAACAAGAAGTTTTTCCTGATGTCTAGTCTGAATCATCCCTGATGCAGCTTTGTACCTTTCCCACACGTTTACCAAGGAGAAGAGATGGGTACCTCCCTCTCCATTTCTCTTCCTCAGGAAGGAGTAGAGAAAAATGAGGTCATCTCTTAGCCTTCTTTTCTCTGGACTAGGAAAATCAAGTGTGCCCAGCTTCCCCTCAGAGGACATACCTTCCAGTCCTTTTACAAGCTTTGTTACTATTATGGTTTCACTCAGCACATAGCTGAGCTCCACACAGTTATTCACTCACCCTCCCCCCTCCCCAAATGGGACGGGGGAGAGAAGTAGAGAGATATGCAGTAAAACGTGTGGGTTGAGATAAATGCTATTTACTAAAATAGTAAAGAGAACAAAAGAAATAACAGTACATATATATATATATATATACACAAAGAGGATACGCAGAGCAAGGGCTCACAGCCACTGGTGACCCTTCCTCCCGGCTAACCCCCTTCCGTAACGAACGGAACCCGGAAACGCAACAAACCAATCACATGATGTTATATGGGATGGAATAGCTCCTTGGTCAATTTGGGTCAGCTGCCCTGGTCCTGTCCCCTCCCAGTTCCCAGCTCCTTATGCCCCCCTTAACTATTTCACTGGCAGAGGAATGCGGAAGTGAGTTATGTCCTCGGCTCTGCTCAACACTGCCAGGATGTTATCAGTATCTCTGAGGTACAAGATAAATTCATGCTAGACACTACGAGAAGCGTAACTTCTGTTAGAAACTAGGACAGTTACACTCATCTGTACGCTTTCAAGCATCTTAATATCTTTTTGGTATTGTGGAATTCTACACACAATATTCAATGTGAGGCACAACAGTCTAAGTGGGAGAATCAACTCTTTTGACCAGCTGACTATGGTGGATTTAAAGCACTCCGAAGTAATGTTTGACCTCTCAGCTGTCAGAGGGCATATCTCATTTGTCAGCTGTGATCAGTGAATCACTGCCTTATTTACTGTGTTTTATCAATCTGTACAGACCCTCAGTTCACAAGAAATGGGAGTCTAGGGTGAGAAGGAGAGGAAATTGTAATATTTTATGTCTTATTTTAAAGTTTTTCAACTAACAAGTTTCCAAAGCTATTGCAAGTAAACTAGTCATGAAATTATTTTACATTTTGTATTTGAGAAATTCACTCCATATGTAAGCTAAACATGTTAGAATGTAAAGACAGAGGATGCAAAACAAAGGGAAAAAAGAAAAAAAAAAGGCAGTGAAAAAGGAGAGACCAAAGATACAATTGCAATTTTGAGCTTGATCCTTCAAACCAGCAAGATTTTATCTGGAAACTGGTACTGCATACTCAGACTTCTGAAAAATACACATACACAGTTTAATAAGCTGTGTCCAGTTCTGCTTTGAACTATTTGATACCATTTATGTCAAAACAAACAAAACAAGTTTCACTCAGTGCTGATCAGGTGCAATTTAAAAACGTGTAAGTCTAAAATTCCTCAGTTCTGAGAGACGGATTTTGGGACCAACTTATTTTTTGCATTCAGTGGTTGCTTAGCAGTGTAAATCAAGGAATGATCTCAACACGCTTTTCAGCATTTTCTACAGAGAGCGGAAAACAGTAAGCATGAAAAAACAGGTTTAACATTTCTCAAGGACAACCACTCATCTCCTGTTTTTCTCCAGGCCACTGAACAATTCTACCCATCTGTTTCATGCACAGTTGTAGTTTTCTTCTCCTTCAGGTAAGGTCCAACCAACAACTGCAATACATCTGAAGTTAGACTTTAGTGAGATTTGGTTTTCTGAGTCAAATCAAACAGAAAACAGAAGTTTGGGACATTTCTGTTTGAAATCCTAAAAAACAGTACATCTGAAGACACCTGAGCTGGACAAAAAGAGGAATTGTTAATGATATTTTTCCTGTGTGGGTTTAAAATATGAAAATACTGTTGTGCTTTTTTTTTTTTTTTTTTAAATAAAAAGAGATGACTACACAACAGTATTATCAAACAGATAATGGGATAGGGGTTCTTTGGCCTTCAGATATTAGCATTTTAAAAAGAAAATTGGAATACAGAGCTAAAATAATATACATAACACAAGACAGAAAGCAATGGAGAGATTTTTAAGTTTTTTCCAACCTGTTTTATGTTTCTGGCTGGTTTCCAAGGTTGATATAGGACATCTGGATGAAAAGTAGAAAAGTTAAAAGTGTGCTGCTTTTTATTCTTTATTTAGAACAGTGGGGAAAAAAAAATGTTTGAAATAGGAAGGCAGCATTGGCAATATTGTCTACCTCCTGGCTGATAGCAGGCTACAACCAGGTATCTTAGGGCTAGGTTCTTTTTAAAATCTATTGAACCATGATATGTAGGGTAAAGATTTTATATTTAAGAGACTGTTCATTTTTCTTTCAGAGATTTTAAGGAAAATGAAATTATATATAAATATACTTTGCTAAAAACTTTAAAAAGAAAAATAAACTGCATTCAAAATGGAAAAAGTATCTGTCTCTTGCAGATTCTTCCACCATCAGGATAAAATAAGGAAACACTGAATGATTACAAAAGATTTCTTTAGGTGAGTAAAAGCCACTCAATACCTTTTAACTTCCTGTTATCAATAAAACAGAGTTTTGTGTTAAGGAAAGAAAAGCTAGAGATTAACACACCCGCAGTCTGGTGACTAGGGAACAACAACAGACCAGTCACTGGCCACATGCCTGTGAATAGGTACCAGAGCTTCACAAAACATGCCAAAAACCAACTCAATAATGGCTAAGTAGAGACTAGAGGCAATAGAAACTGTCTCTCTTATAATAATGTCTAGCACTGGGAGATCTAGAATGTTCAGGCCCTTAGATATGGTTCTCAGCCAAGTTAAGAAAACTTTTCTTAATCCCATAAGTCTGCTTCAAGAAAAATAATGCAAAGGTAAAGGAGAGCGTCTTCTTTCAGTATTCAGGACAATGTCTGTGGTGGATTTCAACTACGTGCATAGTTACAGCATAAGGCATGACTGCCCCACAGTAAAGACTAACTCAATACTCTTAAACCCTGTCTCTGCACTACAGGTTCTTTAACATAAACCCTTACCTACTCAACTTGCTTATTTTGTATTGATATTACCAGTAACTTTCATGGGGGGAAAAGTGTCATTGCTTCAATGACAGCAGCTGACCATAAACACCGATTCCTCTCTGTACAGTATTGGTGAGGCCACACTTGGAGTACGATGTTCAGTACTGGGCTTCCCAGTACAAGAGAGACATGAACATACTGAAAAGAATTCAGTGGAGGGCCATCAAGATGATCAAGGGACTGGAGCATTTCTCCAATGAGAAAAGGCTGAGAAAGCTGGGACTGTTGAGCCTGCAGAAGAATGGGCTCAGGAAAACTTTTATCAATGTGTATAAATACCTGAAAGGAGAGTGCAAAGAGGACAGAGCCATGATATTTTCAGTGGTGCCAGTTGTCAGCAAAATAGGTACTGAGCAAAAATTGGAATGGAAGTGGTTCTGTCTAAACATTAGGAAAATTTCTTTACTGTGTGGTGATGATGTACTGGCAATGTTGCCAAGAGAAGTTGTGGAGTCTCCTCCATGGAGATCTTGAAAAGCTGCCTGGACACAGTCCTGGTCAACCAGTTCTAGGTGGCCCTGATTGAGCAGGAGGGTTGGACCAGAAGATGTTCAGATATTCTTTCTAGCCTAAACTGTTCCATGATTCTGTGATTAAAATTAACAACAGCAGCAACAACAATAAAAAATTATAAATAAAAATAAATATTATAAAAAAAATAACAAAAATAAAGAATAAGTGAAAATAATATATAAATAGGAATGGAAATAAAAAATTGTTGGCTTTTCAAATCTAGACAACCTAAGAAATAGTTTTCTCAAATAAGCATGATAAGCCTGGATTTACTGTTCATGAAACTCCAGACTCCAGGATGACAAGAATCCTGTGTTGTGTCCACTCTTGATATCTGCTGCTATCACAAATAAACTGAAGACTTGTAAGCATAGTGCAGCATCCCTGAAACATGTTCTGATTGCTCTGTTCTTTGAAAGTGAATATTTCAGGTTATTGCTACCATACACATCTTTGTCTTCGTATCTCTGTTAAAAGAATGAGAACACTTCAGACTGTAGTTCAGAACTACCAAAAATCCATAAAACTGTATTAGGACTAGGAGCTTCCATCAGGGCTGTGATCCCCACATTTTCTTTAAATCAAAGAGCTTTATGCATGCGCACACACACAAGAAGCAATATGGATATAGTGAATAGACAACTCAGATATTTCACAAAAGAATATCTCTAATGCTTTCTAAAAAAAAAAATAAAAATAAAGCATATACTTAAGTATTTAAAAAACACAGAGTTTACAGGAAAAGGCAAATATACATCAACCAGAATCACAGAGAATGATTTAGTGAAGCAGGTGTGTAGTTTCAGTTATCCACACTCCTTGATGAATGAGGACTATGTACTCTTGAGATATCTACAGGAGACTAATAAGATTTCAATCACTGGGACGTCAGTGATAATGAGGAGACTAGAGAAGAACATTTAAGCTATAACGCTTGAATTTGGTGAGGATTTCCTTCAGCATCTGTAGAGAATCATGGAAGTAACTATTTAGTTTGCAGTACAGGAGGAACATTAAATAACCACTGCATACTTACTGAATGACAGATAAGTCAGCCTTTTAATCAGCTCTAGCAGAGAAGGTAAGTTCTCCATTCAGCTTTTGGGTAAAGAAACATGTGAAGTCTAGAGGACATTACTTCTTGGAAGTTGTGGCCTTGACAGCTTATGTACTGCAACCTAACATGTAGATAAAAATTAGCAGGCACAGAGAAAATGCACAGAATTTTTTCCTACTTTTTTATTTTTTTTAATGACATTTCTTTGTTTTAAAAAAGAGATCAATCTTTATTTTGTAAAGTTCTTTATTGGGTGTCCATCTTAGTAAATGAATTTCGGTCCAATAAATCTTCTGGCTACATAAAATAAATTAATGCTTGAGGAAAGTGATATTTGAGAGCCTTTGAGGCAGGTATCTTTTTAGTGACTGTCTTTTCTTCGCGCCTTTTNAAATAGGTACTGAGCAAAAATTGGAATGGAAGTGGTTCTGTCTAAACATTAGGAAAATTTCTTTACTGTGTGGTGATGATGTACTGGCAATGTTGCCAAGAGAAGTTGTGGAGTCTCCTCCATGGAGATCTTGAAAAGCTGCCTGGACACAGTCCTGGTCAACCAGTTCTAGGTGGCCCTGATTGAGCAGGAGGGTTGGACCAGAAGATGTTCAGATATTCTTTCTAGCCTAAACTGTTCCATGATTCTGTGATTAAAATTAACAACAGCAGCAACAACAATAAAAAATTATAAATAAAAATAAATATTATAAAAAAAATAACAAAAATAAAGAATAAGTGAAAATAATATATAAATAGGAATGGAAATAAAAAATTGTTGGCTTTTCAAATCTAGACAACCTAAGAAATAGTTTTCTCAAATAAGCATGATAAGCCTGGATTTACTGTTCATGAAACTCCAGACTCCAGGATGACAAGAATCCTGTGTTGTGTCCACTCTTGATATCTGCTGCTATCACAAATAAACTGAAGACTTGTAAGCATAGTGCAGCATCCCTGAAACATGTTCTGATTGCTCTGTTCTTTGAAAGTGAATATTTCAGGTTATTGCTACCATACACATCTTTGTCTTCGTATCTCTGTTAAAAGAATGAGAACACTTCAGACTGTAGTTCAGAACTACCAAAAATCCATAAAACTGTATTAGGACTAGGAGCTTCCATCAGGGCTGTGATCCCCACATTTTCTTTAAATCAAAGAGCTTTATGCATGCGCACACACACAAGAAGCAATATGGATATAGTGAATAGACAACTCAGATATTTCACAAAAGAATATCTCTAATGCTTTCTAAAAAAAAAAATAAAAATAAAGCATATACTTAAGTATTTAAAAAACACAGAGTTTACAGGAAAAGGCAAATATACATCAACCAGAATCACAGAGAATGATTTAGTGAAGCAGGTGTGTAGTTTCAGTTATCCACACTCCTTGATGAATGAGGACTATGTACTCTTGAGATATCTACAGGAGACTAATAAGATTTCAATCACTGGGACGTCAGTGATAATGAGGAGACTAGAGAAGAACATTTAAGCTATAACGCTTGAATTTGGTGAGGATTTCCTTCAGCATCTGTAGAGAATCATGGAAGTAACTATTTAGTTTGCAGTACAGGAGGAACATTAAATAACCACTGCATACTTACTGAATGACAGATAAGTCAGCCTTTTAATCAGCTCTAGCAGAGAAGGTAAGTTCTCCATTCAGCTTTTGGGTAAAGAAACATGTGAAGTCTAGAGGACATTACTTCTTGGAAGTTGTGGCCTTGACAGCTTATGTACTGCAACCTAACATGTAGATAAAAATTAGCAGGCACAGAGAAAATGCACAGAATTTTTTCCTACTTTTTTATTTTTTTTAATGACATTTCTTTGTTTTAAAAAAGAGATCAATCTTTATTTTGTAAAGTTCTTTATTGGGTGTCCATCTTAGTAAATGAATTTCGGTCCAATAAATCTTCTGGCTACATAAAATAAATTAATGCTTGAGGAAAGTGATATTTGAGAGCCTTTGAGGCAGGTATCTTTTTAGTGACTGTCTTTTCTTCGCGCCTTTTTCTCACATATATGAATCCAAGATGTTATAGAGAGGCAACGATATTTCTGAGTTCTTCATGGCTACAGGTTACATTGTTTTAGGTAGGAAAATCTCTTTATGTTAATTTTCTTGATTGCTCCCCAGATCCTTTCAGAGAGGCAGCTTTTAGAACCTCTTATCAGTTTATTTTCTGTGACCTACAGGATCTGGCTTTCCCTAATCTCATACAATATCATAGCAACTGAACATAGTTGCACAAATCCTCAGTGAATTTTTTGAAAAAAGTGTTTTCTCTCTTTTGTGTGTAGCTTTTATATTCCGTGCTTCCAAACAATGTCAGCAATAGACAATGTAATTCAGCAGCTAGGAACGGTGCTTTTAAAAACCGTACAGTGAAATCATTGTTTTGTTTTGTCATGTGGCATCAGTTTCTTTTCTAACTTGCTGTGGAGAAATTTTGGTTTCACAGTAAAAATATGCGGAGTTGTGGAGAAATCAGATGGATGTTTTCTTTGCAGTTCAGACTAAATTATCTAGAGACAAGTGATGAAGGTAAAAATATTTTGGGTTGTTTAGGAAGAAGTCCTACCAGAAACAAATCTCAAATAAAATGAGAACTGTAGCCTCGAAGTCCATAAAAATTGTAATATCTAACTGGAATGTATTTAAAGAATTTGGTATAAATTCATCTGAGAACTATATGTTATATATACATATGTCTCCCAGTATTATATATATATGTCTCCCAGTATTTCATCATCTGAGAAATTAGGTAGAGCATCTGATTCTATGATTCATTTAGTCTGTTCAATGACTAAGTGTCACTGTTCAGTGTAAATCCACTGTTCTTCTCATATGATTACTAGTATCTTACAATGAAGTAAACTTTCTTCTTTTTTAAATTATTATTCCTGCAGGCAATAGCAATAGTGGCCTGGAGACTTCTAATCTTTATTTATCTTGTTATTTATCTATCTAATTACAGAAGCCATCTTCTGGAGACCTTCCCCAAAAGTTAATATTTCCTCCCAGTATTTCAGAACAGGTTGACTTTATACAATAGTTTTATGTCCCCAATCTTTCGAATACTACGAAGTACCATAAGAATCTAAAACTGTCACCTACATTGCTCAATTTGCTATGACTAAGGCTGCATCATTGTTTGGAAAAGTTTTAAACCACATTTTCCTCTGGTCCTATAAAAAATGTTAGCAGCATGAAGTTTGCTTCTTTTTCACAGCAGCAGTTAATGAAAATATATGGAACGATGTTCTACAACAAAACTGCACAACATTAACTGTCTTTGCATTTCACTGTTACCCTCTGTTGATCATTTTCTACACAGTATTTCATGGATACAGAGGAGCTAGCTGCTAATATTCAGTATGAATATAAAATGTGTATATTAAATGTTTGGTATGAATATATATCTAGTAGTAACAGGAGTACAAAATTACTTTTTAGAGAAAATTTTGTTTTTCAGGACTCTTCTAGCCTGTTGCACACGGCTTTTTTTAAAAAAAAAAAGAATTGGAAATTTTGATAGCAATCTCTTTCAGTCCTCAGTAGATCACAGAAATGTTCCTATGCAGTATTTCAAGTGCTTTAGAAATATTTTCACAGTGTATTCTGCAGGAAACGTGCCATAGAATGAGCCTGAGGTTATTGACCCAATTTTGCACTGGTGTAAATGAACAAAACTCTAAAGCACTCAATTTTTTGTTATTTCAAATAATTTTTGAGGGAAGACTGAAGATCTTTTCTTGTTGATCTTACCCCTACCAGACTTCAAGATTAAAGCTTTAATTCAGACCAGGTAAATATAAAATTAAGACAGGACTATAGAATACAGGTTATACGGTTTTAGGACATTTCCTAATTTATAGAAGATATATCATGAGTTTAAAAAAAAAAAAAAACCATGACATGCTTATAGAACAATGAAAAATGTAGAGGAAATTAATGAGAGGCCAATCTACAGTGAAGAAGCTAGAGGTTTTTCACAAAAAAAGATACAAGTAGTCAAATGAATACATTTTCATGGAGGGGAATGACACCTAGGGACGGAAGTGCAAGAAAGTGCATGTTCTCTGTGTATACAGCAAAGAGATGAAGATAGGGGCCTGGTAAGCTTCTTTGTAGCAAAACCTCCCTGACTAACAACAACAATAACCATAACTGTAACCATAACCGTAATTGTAACCATAATCACAATCACAATCAAAATCATAAAAAAATGATTCTGGATAGACACTGTAGAAAAAAATCAACTTTGCATGAAGAGAGGACTTCTGAAGAAGAATTAAAACTCAAGATTTTATGGCTCACAGACAGACCACAAAAACTCTGGGCTCTGGAACAAAAGAGAAGATATGTTTGATGAACACTTGATAGTAGAAAACCACAAGTGTCTCTTTCAAGCTTATCCATGCCCAGTTAAGAAGAAATTAGGTTAATTATTTAGGTCAATTAATTGCCTCTTTCTTGGCAAGATTTTCAGTGCAATAAGAAATTGCTGAAGTTAGTTCAGAGCAGTGGTATGATTTACCAAGCTTCAGAAAATCTCAGAATTTCTCTCAGTTAAGTTTATTGATGGTCCCAAGCATGTTATTCCTACCCTAATCCTTCCACCTACCTCTAAAACTCGCTATACTTGTGTTGTATAATTTTTAATTTTTCTTCCTTTACTTCCCGTATTGTTGTGTATCTGAGGTCACATATGAGAAACAAAAAATTGTATGATAAGTAATTTATTTTTGTAGAATATTTCTAACATAATATTGAGATCAGTGAGATCTAGAAAAAAATACTTAAATATTACTATTTTCTAGATAAACATCTACCTGATAAATTCTTGATTAAACTATGTTTAGTATTATATTCTTAATATGTTTATAGTTCTCTTAGCCCTATGCATACATTATATACGAATAAATCTAATACAATTCTTAATTGTGCTTTCTGTGATAACATGACATTAGGATTTCTAGAACAGAACATTCTGAATTTTAAGAGAAAGCTGTAGTTAAATACTTATTTTTCTCAATGACTATAGTTCCACATGTCCTGTACACTAACCATAAAATAAAATAAAATAAAATAAAACAAAACAAAATAAAATAAAATAAAATAAAATAAAATAAAATAAAATAAAATAAGCTGAGAAGAAATGGGAAGATTAGATTTTTACAAATAAAAAAATAAACAGCTGGAAAATACGAAAGAGTACATAAAGTCTTGTGTTCTGCCATCTTGGTCAGAAATACGTAACAGAAGCAACTACGAGAATTAACGGGTACCTCTCTGTTTACTCCATTAATACTCCTCAAAATAGTTTCTGTGCTTCCGAATAGCACTACACCATCACCAATATGGTCTCTGACTCCTATACACACTGTAAAAATCCAATATGGAAATTGAGCAGACCAAAATCTCATTGCAGTAGGGAAATCTGGGGCACTTAGAAGCTGCAAATTTTCAGGCTATCCAGATTAGTGCATCCAGATGTAAACAAAGCTGAACAGAGCCATATAAAATGCCTCTTTGAATTTTGGTAAATGTTAAGTACTTATACCCTGTTTGGATCTGATCCTTGGCTACATGAGGGAACTCCTTTCTACCTTCTTAACACTCAACACATTTTCTCAGTCTTTTTCTCTCTTTTTCTCCCATTACCACTATGGAGCAGTATACGTATACAAAATTATACCCAAAATACCAGGCTTAATATAGTGGTTTTATATAGTTACATAAATAGGCATACATATAAGATATAAGTTACATATCTACTATGCGGTATATAGTATTTATTGTCTATTACTTATTGTATCTATATATTGTATGTTTTATATAGGTTATATGTAACATGATATGTATTTTATATATTCATACAATGTGAAAAATATGAGAATATTATATGAAATGATGGAAACCTTCCTGTTTCTCTATCAACAGTTCCTAAGCATTAGGAACATCGCAGAAAAGTATAAGCTTCAACCTGCACCTGATAGGTATCATTTAAGGCAGTTTAAAAGTTTGTAGGTTTGCTTGATTTCTCTGATCAAATCAACCTTGTACATGATGTCAGACATTTAGGTCACATAATTTGCAACATTTAGCCTTGATAGACCTGCAAGATATGTGGTAGATAGCATTTGTAATGCAGCTACACAACAACGTGTATTTTTATTTTTAGGCATAAGACTAAGTTTCAGAAAATATTTCACACTTTTTGTCAGTCTATATAGGCTTTGTCAGAAATACAAGACTAAATTTCCAATGTTATCTTCTGAAATAGTCACATAATTGTACCAGTGCCTTCCATCCTCATATTTATTCAGTTAAATACAAACTCTATGCAGATCAGTAGCAATGAAAACATTTTGATAGATAGCTGTAAGTTAGGTGAAAGACAGAAAATGAGTAAAAAAGTTTCATATTTCTATACTTCTAGTTTATTTCCACTCCCCATACATACGTATGTACATATATATACACCTTCAATAAGAATTTTACTGTATTTTAAGTGGTTTTTCAGTCTGGATTATTGCTCTGGAGTCATTTTCCTTGTATCTCCAGCTTGTAAGCTTGTACTTGACTGGCACAGCAAAGATGTGAAAGCTATTGTTTGATTAGTTTCCATTTCCAGATTCTTTTTTTTTTTTTTCTTTGTAGGTGCTTACATGATTCATATTCTG
>WBMW01005970.1:6298-31887 GCA_013396635.1 Penelope pileata
GAGGACAGGCTGAGAGAGTTAGGACTCTTCAGCCTGGAGAAGAGAAGGCTGTGGAGGGACCTGATAGCAGCCTTCCAGTACCTGAAGGAGGCCTACAGGAAAGCTGGGGAGGGACTTTTTACAAGGATTGATTATGACAGAACAAGGGGTAATGGTTATAAACTGGAAGAGGGTAGATTTAGACTAGATCTAAGGAAGAAATTCTTCCCTGTGAGGGTGGTGAGACACTGGAACAGGTTGCCCAGAGAAGTTGTTGATGCCCCCTCCCTGGAAGTATTCAAAGCCAGGCTGGATGGGGCTTTAAGCAACCTGATCTAGTGGGAGGCGTCCTTGCCCATGGCAGGGGGGTTGGAACAAGACTATCTCTAAGGTCCCTTCCAACCTGAACCATTCTATGATTCTATGATTCTATGATCTGTTGTGGTTTAGCTCTGGTATGCTGATAAACACCATATGACTACTTGCTCACTCCAGCCTACTGGATGCAAAAAAACAGTTGAGGAGCATTAAATACTTTGTGCAAGCACTTCTCTGTAACAATCAGAACATTGGAGGGCCACTAACATTATCTGTCATTACAAATCCAAAACACAGAAACACACAATACTCCATAAAGGAGCCCAGCTCTATCACAGTCAAACACAGGACATGCTTTTTTCAATTTTATTCTATTTTTTATTTCTTTCCTGCAGTGCCTATTCTAATAACTGCAGTCTGGTCCATGAAGCAAAGAACTTTAGAAACTGCTTTTACTATATTTACTCAGTTATGCACCAAAATGTGCTCACGATTTGAAATCCATCTGAAGAGATTCATTGCAGCTATTGAGTTTAGCTGGATAGAGATTAAGTGAAAATCACGATTATCTTTAGACGGATTGCATGACAAGCATTGGTTGTTCAGTTCACCTTCCTAGTAGATGACTCAGATTGCTGCCTTTTGCAAACAATATGTTCAATTTAAGAGAAAAAGAGTAAATGTTAAAATTGGGCTGCTCTTTTCCAACAGCTCTGAACTTTTAACTGCTTCCTCAGAATTAACTGAATATCACAAAGAGTTAAGATGGGCAGGCAGTAGCTGTGATTTGAAAATAACTAATGTGACATTCCTGGAATACTTCAGTGAATCAAAATTCAATCTTAAAAACTTTAAAATACCAATGCCCATATTTAACTGGACTGATATAAATTTATTTTAGCAGAGGAGCTTAAAATTTTCAGGACAATATACAACTGCAGTGACTATATGATGTGCCTGAAGCAAAGGATTCTTCATGTATGCTCTATTCTCTTTTGGAAAACCCCCACAAAAGATAGAATCATACCACTGCCCATAGCCCATATTCTGACAGATATATCTTTTTTGAAGAAATAATAGTGTACATCTCTGTTTAATTCTATAGATTTTAAAGTCTATTAAATAAGTAAATATGTATGTAGTATCTTATTTTTAGTAGAACTCCTGTGTACATGCTCCTTATCTTGGAGTAAATCATCCTGTTTTACAAATTCAACTCCTCCACCTCTCAAACAAGTGGTGATAACAAATAAATTACCTTTTTAGATTTACTATTAAATTAACGATAGTATTCTTTGGTATTAGCATGTATTGGCTGTGGAAGTTATCCTGAGTTTCTGAAAAACTGAGAATATGTGGCTCCACTTCAGGATCCAGGGTTCAGTACTGTCTCATTGTTAAAAACATGGCATGTTTTTTAAAGCAAACTTCAAGAGTAAGCATATTTTTTATAAACATTCTTGAGATTTTTCTCTTTGAGAAAGGGAACAGATATCGATATTGACCATAATACCATAATATTTCCCCTAGTTAACATTTTCAGAATAGGGATTGGCGATCTATGAAGTTTGTAAATGACATAGCAAGAAAGTCGTTTAAAATAAACAAAATCGCTCATAGAAATACAACAAGGTTATATATAATTAGTAGTGCTGCTTGTTGTTATTTTGACTACTGTTTTGACTCAGCTACATGCACACTATAGGTATAATATAATTAATGACAGACATTTGTTTTGTGAAATTAGTGGTTCAATTCTGTCTTCACTCTACAGTTTCCACAAAAAAAAGCTCTGTCTTCCAGAGCAGCTGATGCTCCACATTAATATCATTTTGAGACAATACTACTTCATTGTCCAACCAATGAATTGTCGTATAACAGGCTGCACACTGAGACCTCCACAAGAGAAGATGGATCAGTTACGAGAACGCCCTAACAGGAAAACTGTTTCTTGGCAATAGGAAGTAAGAAACAGAAAACACAAGCCTCTAGGAGTATATGCTTGTTTGAAGCATATCTCTTTAAATAGGTATCTATAGATACCTGTACATAGACGTATCCCTGTATATATCTATAGATGGAAATCTATATATCTATGCACAGATGCATATTTAAGTATTTTTTAATTGACTATTTTTTCAGTTCATAGAAAAGAAAAAATAGCCAAGAAGTCACCTAGTGTCTGGGTGGGAGGATCTGTTGCTCAGTAGAAATGAGTGTTGATGCCCATACTCAGTATTTTACTGCAGTCCCCGTCCATGGAGAAGAAGCTTTACAAAAACTGGGTGTCTCTTGTAATGGGCAGGTATATTATATATAATGGTGAAGGGCATGTGATGTCTTGATAATCTGACCTACGTAATATTTTATGTCCATAAAACAATAGGAGATAGTCAGAACCACCAAGTAAATTGAAGAGCATTTTGTGTTTATGACAAGAAATGGAAAACGGTATAAAAGTGAAAAAAATATTGTAACACTTACCTGCATTCCTTAGGACAGAATTTTTGCTAGAAGAAAATAAATTCCACACTATGCAGCAGTACTAACTAAAAAATTCTTAATGGAAGGAAGCTTCTGCTGTTTTGGAATTTTGTATTTATTTTGGAAGGATCTCATCTGTTTATACTGTGCTACTAAGATTCATAGGAAAATTATTTCATCTCAGATGCCATAGCATTACGGCTTTATTACTATATATATATTATAGAATAACTACAAAATTGAAGAATCACTGAATCACAGAATCATAGGGGTTGGTAGGGACCTCTGAAGATCATCTAGTCCAATCCCCCTGCTAAAACAGATTCACTAGAATAGGTTGAATAGGTTGCAGAGGAAAGTGTCCAGTTGGGTGTCTTAGTTTCAGCTGGGACAGAGTTGATTTTTTAATAGTGTATCATATAATGCTATGTTTAGGCTTTAGGAGAAAGACGATGTTGATAACACACCAATGCTTTAGTTGTTGCTGAGCAGTGCTGTTCAGTGCCAAGGACATTTCAGTTTCTCAGCTCCTCATACTGCCCCGCTAGCGAGGGGGCTGAGGGCACAAGGAGCTGGGAAGCGATAGAACCAGGACAGCTGTCTTAAAGTAGCCAAGGGGATAGTCCATACCATATGACACCATGTGAACAAACTGTAAAACTGAAGGGGATTGATCAGGGGCAGGGGCACTGCCTGGGGACTGGTTTGGCATCAGTTGGCAGGTGGCGAGCAATTGCTTTGTGCATCACTTGTTTTATACACTATATATATGTGTAATCATTACTGTTATTTCTCTTTTCGTTTTCAGTATTAGTAAACAGTTCTACTTTTCTAGTAGAAAAGTAGTTCTAGTTCTACTTTTTTCTGATCCTCTCTCCTACGTCACTGGGAGGAGGTGGAGTGAGTGAAGGGTTGTGTGGTGCTGAGCTGCCTGCTGGGTTAAACCACAACGGTCTTTGTGGTGCCCAGTGTGGAGCCCGAAGGGTTGAGAGAAGGAGAGATCTGACCTGAGCTTGTTGAAAAAAAGACTGTTAAAACAGTGTAGTAGCTCAATAGCTGCTGGTCACAGTGTTACTCTTTTCATTCACAATGTGGCTTTATTTGCTTTCAAGGTTGTTTTTTTTTTTAACTGTAGCTGTGTTGTTTATCACCTCTGAGGACTAGCCTAGGTTTCTGTGTGGTTTTGACAATTTGTGTATAGCACACACTCACATTATAACGGTCATGGATTTAATTTGGTACTTGTATTCAATAGTACCATCATTCTCAGACTTCAGGAGCCTTACTGCAGAAACCTTTAACAAGCACACTCTACTCTAGACACGCTAAAATTGTTGAAAATTTTGAATATACCTGGGACTCACATGATCTTATTGCTGTGTCTTCTTCATATATTCCTTGCTTTGCCTCACACTTCTCTTTTATGTCTACCAGTGCTCCCTGTAGCTCTTGTGATCACAATTTTTTCACTCATGGCGAAATCTGATTTCTTTCTTTACATTCTTTATTTCAGCATCACCAACATTAAGAACACAGGGAGACCAGTCTTCCCTGGTTTTTGGACAACAGGAAATCCAGTTTCATGGAAAAAGAAGCTTCTCTTCTGGAGACCTTCAAGGAGAAAGTTTACTTTATTCCCTAGGCACTAATAGCTGTGTAAATCATATGTTTCTAAAACAAAACTTTCCTAAATCTGCCATTTGGCTTGATTTTACATGGCCAGCAATGATAGAACCTCAACTTATAGGTGATGTCTTTATTGAATTTTTATCTTCTAACAAAAATCTAGAGAGAACAAAACCCCTGATGGATTTTTTTTTCTTTTTTTTTTGTATGAAATAATTTATTTTTACTAATCTGTTCAAAGATCTAGCTGATATTTTTTAAATAAAAATGCCTAAAATGCTGATATAACACACTGAATCAATTTAAAATATTGCAGCACTATAACCTTTTCTTTTTTTTCCATTTGCTAGACAGTTAGTAACTGAAGAAAGTGGTTGTATAAGGGGCAGCATCAGGAAACTCTGAGATCATATTCTTTCCATAGACTAAAGAAGTACTTCCTGTAAGGAAGAGTTCAAGAATGTGTGCTCTAGTCCAGTTTTTAATATTTATTATATGCCTTTGAATTCAATATAAATCTTAGATATTTTCTGCTCATACAACTTAAACTTGAGCTTAGATAAAAAAAAAATAAAGTTTGTGTTCCATTTCTTCAACATATAGCAAATCTGAACTTTATGCTGTTCTTAATTTTCTTCCATTTTTCTCATTTTCAACTTTCCTTTTATAAAAGTGTTAATTATGATTAACACTCCCTCTACCAGGAGTGCATGTGCTAGGACTCAAAAGATGGTGAGCTATGCCTGGGCAGAGCGAAGCCGGAGGAAACTCTGGTAGAGGTCTATAGGGATCCTGAAGGGCGAATTGGTCAACCAACATGGGTATGGGGGTTAAAGACTAACTGAACCATCTAGTAGCTGTTTCCCTCTGAAGTTTCCTTCAGGATAGCTGGCACTCTCCATGGTGAGGCAGTTTTACCCAGTAAAGTGAATGATGAGAAGTCTTGGGGTTGAAACAGTCTCAACTTATTCTAAGGATTTCAATGGGTAAGACGCCCAGCTCTCTGGCTTTCAATGGGTAAGCTGGGTTGTGGAATGAGAGTATTCAGTGGTCCACTTTTTGTAAGCAGAACTGGTACTGTGGGTTGAACTGAACACTGGGTTAAGGCACCTGATGCAGACACTCATCAGAGCCCAGAAAACGTGTTGGTTGATCCAGACAGTAGGACAATGGCAATGGAAGTTGGAACCTGCTGAGATATGTGTAAAAACCTGCCAAATCAACTAGCCCTGGAAATGGGCAGCACTAGATCATCAGACCTATACCCAGCTGTCGCCAGTGTTGCAGAGCTGCAAGGGTTATGCCGTGACAAGAAGGGGGGCCAGTGCAGTGTGCCTGGAAACCTGGAGTACAGGCATGGGTGGAGACACTACCGGTGCAGATCTTGATGGTAGTAACAACTATTCAAATGATAGCTTTGAAGGCCGAAGTGGAGCAGGGTTCCATATGAACAGCAGTTGAATGTGGGTCAGCTGGTCCTAAGCAATAGGTGATGTACATTCCAAAGGAATGGGAAATGGCTTCTGTTGCCTTCAGCCAACTGAAAGGGAATCAGGATCAGATCCCTGAATCCAGAAAAAAAAAAAAAAAAGATGATTGGACTAGATGATCTTATAGGTCTTTTCCTTACTCAGATTTGAAGTAAGGCAAGCTGGAGGAGAATTGGCCTTATATTACTTTTACCCAGATAGTGTTACATTCAACATGTTAATGTTAAATGACAGCTCTATTTACTTGAACAGGCGTAAGCATAAAATATAAATTCATTCTTCTTCAGCTCTGTTTGAGATGAATAATCAAAAACCTTTTAAAGAAGTTTCAATGCAGACTAGCCACCAAAATTCTTTGGACAATATTCAAAAGCTGAGATGCTCTTCCTCTTTTGTACATTATAGTCTATACCTGTAGGAAAAAGGTTCATATGTATTTGTCTTCTGACAAAGCATGCAGACCATGTATTCTCTTAAAATAACTTTGCAGACTTCATGAGTCATATGAGAAACTAAGCAAGTTGAATTGCCCTGCCCCACTAGAATCACACGTGTATGCCTGAAAGTGAAAGAAACAAATCTATAAGTGGAAATTAGAAGCAAGATATTGAGTCTGAATTTATAAATGAATTCTAAACTCCATTTTTATTTGAGGGTTTATCCATTCTCTATTTGGCTCCTGCTATCTCTCTTGATTTGAAGTTTTTGTTTGGGCTTATTAACTAGTAATCAAGTTATTGTTGAACTGATCAAGTAAAGAAATAGAAATGAAAGTTAAGGATAATAGTTGAACCTATTTAATTTCAATAGATTTTTGTCCTAAAATTCTGTGTGGGCAGAACTTTACTGTCAAAGTCACCACACAGACATTAGCATGGGACCACACCCAAAAGGCAGAAACTAGACTATTTTCTCAGCTAGGACAAATGGCTATTTTACTACTTTATGGAGGTTAGCTAATAGTGGTATGAGTATAATTCAGAAACAAAATTGCTTAATACATGAAATACTTATGGGAAACAATCTCAGTAAGATCTCACGCTTCTGCCACATATGTTTTCACATGGTCCAGTGAATTTCCTTGTTTGTTTCCAATAGTTTCTTCTCTCCTACTGTATTTTTTGAAATTGTGACATGAGCATTACATAATTTTCAAGTATTTAGATTTGTGTTTTCTCTTTCCATTCCATTGTAAGTGCATGTATTACCACTGTACTACTTTGTACCACTGCTACTAACACTGCTTTACTTTGTATTTTATTTTACTGTGCATTTTGTAATTGTTCTTATCAGAATCATGAGCAGTTGTCTTCTATTTGTTTGTTTTTTTTTGTTTGTGTTTTCTGTTTTTTTCTTTACACAATATCTTCTTTTTCACAACAAAGATTAGAGAGCTATATATATTTTTTTTCTTTCTCCAGGACAGTTCTCAGCTGTTTCAAGAAAGGAATGAAGCAAAGTGAAGCAAGACTTGAAGCTAGACTGAGGAAAGATTACTATTCCTCCATGGTAAATAAACATTGGAAATTAAAATAACAATTTATCTCTTCTTTCATATTCTATCACAAGGCTTTATGCACAGACTAGAATGTTCTAATGTTGCGTTCTCACATTTTTTTGGTATATATGATCAGAAAAGGTAAAATTTCAAAAATTCAGGTGATAGCTAAATATCATTTTCTGTTAGCCATCCTGCTCAACACAAAGGGCTGTTTCATTCTCAGTGTGTGTGAATAGCTGTCATTTAATTCTACTTCAATCTTTTGTTGATTCATTTTTACTGGTTATTGACTTATTTGAGTACAAGTATGTTTTGGTTTAACCTGTCAAGCAGCTAAACATCACACAATTGTTTGTTCACTCACTTCTGCCATTGAGATGGGAGAGAGAATCAGAAAAAAAAAGTAGAATTGTAGGTTGAGATAAAAACTATTTACTAAGACAGAAAAAGAAGAGAGAAATAACAGTAATGATAATTATACATACACAAACACATATACATATTTACATACGCATAAAACAAGTGACACACAAAGCAATTGCTCATCACGCACCCAGTCCCTGAGCAGTAACCAGTTCAGGATAGCTGTCCTGGTTCTGTTTCCTCCCAGCTCCTTGTGCTCTCCCAGACCCACTAACTTGCACGACAGTACGAGGAGCTGAAAACCGAAATGTCTTTGGATTTGTATAGCACTGCTCAGCAACAACTTAGAACACCGGTGTTTTAACAACACTGTTTTTCTCCTAAAGCAGTAACTGTGAAGAAAATCTCTGTCCTAGCTGAAACCAGGGCAACATCCACCCCATATTCCATATCATTTACATCATACTTAAGTCCCAAAATTTCCCATACATCCCAATTGATCACCATCATCTCACGTTGCCCTTTGATATATGCACACATGTATGATTCCCACAGCCTATGAGCCATCCCTCTACATTGTCCTTGAAGTCCATTTAGTCCATGACTTCAGGCTCCATCTGTCATAACAGTCCTTTAGGGCAGGAGGAATGATGTGTAGTGTTGGATTGTTGTATGCTGAAGCCAGTTCTGGTTCCATCAGAATTAATTCTTCTTTAATCTGGGTAATTTTTACTGTAATACCATTGTTAAGGCATATAACAACCATAGTAATTATTACATGCGGTATTATGTAGCAATCAACATCACAGGATTCAAATTATTTCCTGTTCTCACTCAAGATCAAATCCCCTTGAGGTATACACTAGATAACCCCATCCTTCCACATTACCCACCAAGTGTACCCCAACCTTTGAGCAAAAGCAATCCCATGGGTAGCTTTGCTTTTGTCCAAGGTGGAAGTAACCCAAATTGTCTTGCCCAGCATGTTTTTCATATGCACTACAGAGACTTTATCTCCTTCTACAGTATGCAACAATTTTGATTGGGCAGAGCCAGCTCCGTTGACAGATCCCTGAGTGTTGACTAACAAGGGGCCTTTTCTAAACATGCATCCCAATGTTTGGATGTCCCAGCACCCACTGTTCTCTGTGTACTCTTTAACAGTCCATTATATCATTCAATTTTACCAGAGGCTGGTGCATGATAGGGGATACACCCAATCAACGTCACTCTTCTTGCCTCAGGTGCGTATGAGGTTTTTTCAGAAGAGAGTCATCAATTCTTTCTGGGTTACCATGTCACCATAAAGCTTACTTTTCAAGGCCCAGAATATTGTTCTGGGTGATGGCCTGTGTCACGGGATATGTTTCCAGTCATCTGGTGGTTACTTCCACCATTGCAAGCTCATGGTGCTTGACATGGCAGGTTTATGGGAGTGTGATACACATGCCAGGCCTTCCCATATTTACAGTTCAGCCATCATCCTTCACCCCAAAGAGGCTTTATCTGCTTGGTTTGTGTAATTGCAGCACATATTTTACAGTCATGGATAACCTGTGCAATAGTGTCCATGGTCAAGTTCATCCCTTGATTCCGAGCCCATCTATATGTTGTATATCTCCCTTGATGGCCTGAAGTGTCATGGGCTTACAAAGCTAGAAATAATTCACCCTTATGTTTTCAGTCCAGATCTACCTGAGCCACTTCAATCCTAGCAGCCTGATCCACCTGCTAGTTGTTTTGATGTTTTTCAGTGGCTTGATTCTTGGGAAAGTGAGCATGTATGTGATATACTTTTATAACCGTGTTCTCTACCCGGGCAGCAATATCTTTCCACAGTGCAGAAGCCCAGATGTGTTTGCCTCTGTACTGTCAGGTGTTCTTCTTTCTTTGCTGTAACCACTTCCACAGCGCATTTGCCACCATCCATGAATCAGTGTAGAGGTAGAGCACTGGACACTTCTCTTGTTCAACAACATCTAAAGCCTAAAGTTAAGCGTAACATTGGACACATAACTTTAATACAAATATTTTTCAGTTATGATCTCAGCACTTCCAACAAGATTAATTAGATTAATTCCAATAAGATTAATTAGATCTCTATCATAATGATCTCTACTGGAAAATAAATATTAAATAGAATTTGAAAATTGAAAGCCATTTTTCCCACAGAATTTTACTTGCAGATCTAAGCTTTGACAAATCAGCAAACATTACTTGAAGGTTTTTTTTTTTTGGCACGCCTCTTGTTGCTGATAAATATGTAAAAACATTTTTTATTATCTTTAACAATGTTGGCCAGATTAAGTTCTAGTTGAGTTTTTGCCTTCCTAATTTCCTCTCTGCAGACCCTAGCAACATCCTTGTACTCCTCCTGAGTTGCCTGTCCTTTCTTCCAAAGATAGCAAAATCTTTTTTTTTTTTTTTTCTCAGAGTCTCAGAAAAGCTCTCTGTTCAGCAAGGCCAGCCTTCTCTGCTGGCTCATCTTACGGCACCTGGGGACAGCCTGCTCCTTAAGATTTCCTTCCTGAGCAACGTCCTGCCTTCCTGGGCCCCTTTGCCCAAGGGACATTTCCAACCAGTATCCTAAACAGTTTAAATTCTGCCCTCCAGAAGTCCAAGGCAGCAATCTTTCTGACCCCCATCCTGACTTCACCAAGAATAGAAAACTCAGTAATTTAATGGTTTTTATGCCCAAGAGAGCTTCTGACCACCACATCTCCCATCAGTCCTTCTCTGTTTGTAAATGGCAGGGCATCTCCCCTGGTATGTTCTCCTACCAGCTGTGTCAGGAAGTTATCTTCCACACTCTCCAGGAACATCATAGACTGCTTTGTCTGTTCTGTATTGTATTGCCAGAAAATGCCAGGCAAGGCCCCATGAGAATAAGGACTACCAACTGCAAGATGGTTGGACTAGATGATCTAAGAGATCTTTTCCAACCTTAATGATTCTATGAATCTATGACTTCTGCTAGCTGCTCATAGAATGCTCCGTCTATCTCTTCATCCTGGTCAGACAGTCTATAATAGAATCCCACCAGGGTGTCAGTCTTGTTGGCCTTCTCCCTGATCCTTACCCATAAGAATGTGATCTTATCATTCCCAACATTGAGCTCTACGACATCAAAAGATGCCCGAATATAGAGAGCCACCCTACTTCCGCTCCTTCCTTGCCCATGCTCGCTGAAGAGCTCACAGCCATTCACTGCAGCACTCCAGTCATGTGAGTAATTGCACCATGTTTCAGTGATGGTGACTGTTATATTATTCCTGCCTCATAATGGTTTCTAGCTCCTTCTCTATGTTGCCCATGTTACATGTATTGGTGTAGATGCACTTCAGCTGGGCTGTTGGTCTTGCCACCCATTCTGGCATGCTACCGTTAGGCTCATCTCTAGTGAGCCTGGCTTTACTCCTTTTCCCCTTCAAATCTAGTTTAAAGCCCTCTCAATGATCCCCGACAGCTACTCGGCCAGAATCCTTTTCCTCTTGGAGACAGGTAGACTCCATCTGTTGCCAGCAGGCCTGGTGCTGAATGAGCAGCCCCATGATCAAAAACCCCACAAAATTCCTGTGATGGCATCAGCCTCTTAGCCATACATTGGTCAGGTGGGTTTTTCTGTTCCTCTTTTCCCTGCTACTGAAGGAATCGAGGAAAATACCACCTGTTCTCCAGCTCCTTCAATTGACTGCCCCAATGCCCTAAAGTCCCTTTCAATAGTCCTTGGGTTTCTCCCCATGACTTTATGGCTACCAACCTGAACTACCAGAAGTGGGTAATAATTGGAAAGTCGTTCCAGACCATGGACCTTCCTAATAATATCTCAGACCCAGGCCCCAGGGAGGCAACAAACTTCCCTTTGGGTAGGGTCCAGTCTACATATTGTTCCCTCTGTTCCCCTCAGAAGGGAGTTGACTATGACAATTACATTTCTTTTGTTCTTGGCAGAGGCAGTCTTGAGACATAGAGTTGGCTAATTTGCTCTGCACAGCCCTTTGGATGGAATTCCATCAACATTCTTACCTACTTGTCCCTCAAGTTCCAGGGCCTCATACCTATTGTGCAAGGGCACCTGGGAAGGTGAATTAGGATGGGAAGGGGTTTTCCTGCCACCCTGGGTAATGATCTGTTTCCATTCCTCCCTGTCTCATATGTCCCCTCCTCCTGCCTGCTTTACCATTCCCATCCCCAAGCCCTTCAACATCAAAACACTCTTTAATATAGAGAGCCACACCACCGCCCTTCCTTCCTTGTCTATCCCTTCTGAAGAGCTTACAAGGGGCCCCCAGGCAACCTTACCTTCTGGGAGGCAACTCTGTCCATGGCAGGTGTTTGCACCTTGCTTATCTTTATGGTCCCTTGCAACTGTGTTAAACTGTGATTTATGAAATCACAAGAGTAGCTTCTGGTATATAGATATAAAAGACAACCAAAGAATGGAGAAAGTTAACTAGGTATGCCCTCCCTAAGGAAATCATTACATTGTGTTTGAAGCTGAAAATTTATTGAATGAAAAATTATGTTTTTAATAGCTGGATTAACACTGTCTATTCACAATTCAAACCTGAACTAATCATATTGAAACCAAAACCAAAACCAAAACCAAGCATATCCTAAAACATATCTTCAGCTGATTTTCTATTCTAATAGATAATACTTTCCTTCTATTGCAAGTGCAGTATGTAATACAAAAAATATACTGATCTTTTAGGGCTGTGAACAGCACAATCTCAGATAAATACTGGCATGAAATATCACTTGGGACCCATAAAATAGTCCTGTCTATGTTATATTCCTTTAATTTCATCAGGCTACATTAAATTAATGATATCACTAATGAATTTTAAAATCTATTATAAACTTGAATTAATGTCCATATAATTGAATATCATAATTTACTTATTCACAACTGAATTTGATTAATGACTGAGCTCAACTACTATGAGAACTATTTTCAGAACATATAATGAAGGAAAAAAGAATAAGATGAAAATTAGAATTTCTGGCAAGTAAAGAAAACATGTATGTGTGCACTCACAAAAATTAAAACCAACCAATTTTACTTCCTTTATGCAATTGTTCATCCAAACTATATCTACATTCACTATCTTCAATTTAGACATTTATATTTCCTTAAATTTTAACGACAGTACTCCTCCACAGTTATGTTAAAAGTTCACTTTTGTTTCTGATATTTGATGTCTTAACTTTTGGTAGGGTAGTACAAAACTGAACAGAAAGAAAATGAATGAAAAATGAGAAATTACTGAAAATATCTTGAGAAGGCAAAAGTCACAAGATTGCCAAACAACATGAAAGACATAAATTTTGAGAATTATTCACTAAGAATTTGAATACAAATCTCAGATTTCGTACAGTCTTCCAGAAACTAGTTTCAGGCTTTTTTATATCACCACTATCATCTGTCTGGATGACCCAGAGCATTCAGACCTTTCAAATAATCATGGTATAATGCCTTACTATTTGTTGTGGTCTAGTTTCTGACTGATAAAAAACCATCAAGAATAAATGGCTTAGTACTTGGTAAAATATATCTTTGCATCCAGTGTTCATACCTTTAGCAATGTGGAAAAAAATAATCCAGTATTTTCCAGTTGGCGTTTTTTTGTTTGTATGGCCCACTGCCAACTGGCTGTCATTTCTTCAGTCACAGTGGAATGGGAAACAAACTTCTTGTACCTACATACCCCCTTCTATTTGTACTATGCCTCAGGAATAAACTAATTGCTGTTGCAAAACACTGTTCACACCTTACCCAAAGCCATATATGAACCCTGGGAGAGAGGAATATTAAAATTTTATTAATTGACCCTGTTGGTTTTGACTAGCCAATTAACAGTTGTCTGCCAATTAGCTGCTCACAGTGGAAAAATTTAGAAAGAAAAATTCTACTAATCTGTAAACTAAATTCAGCATCTATTTATTCTGATCATTCTTTTCTTTTGTTCTTGAATCTTAGGCAAAATAATTAGAAAAGAATCAATGTCTTGTCAACTGTCTCTGTCAATATAAGATCAGTATTTATTCCATGTTTACTAGGTGCTGTCCAAACTACTTATGTCTTAACTTGTATCTCTCCTTGTTTTGTCCTTTGGAATTTAATCTGAGCTTGAGCAAATTCTGCTTTCTTAGAGGTTTTATTTATTATTTGTTTATTTGTTATAACTTCATAGCCTGAATGTTAATGGAATCATAGAATGCCTTGGGTTGGAAGGGATCTCAAAGATCATTTAGTAACTCCCCAGCTATGGGCAGTGTTGCCATCCACTAGATCACGCTCCCCAAAGCCCCATCCAACCTGGCCTTGAACACCTCAAGGGACAGGGCATCCACGACTTCCCTGGGCAGCCAGTGCCAGCACCTCATCAACCTCTCAATGAAAAAAAAATCCTCTGAATAGCTAATCAAAATCTCCCCTCTTGCGGTTTAAAACCATTTCCCTTTGTCCTATCACTATCTGCCTGCATAAAAAGTTGTTTTCTCACTTGTTTAAAAGCTTCCTTTAAGTACTAGAAGGCCACAATGAAGTCTCCCCTGAGCCTTGTCCTCTCCAGGCTGAATAAGCCCAGGATTCACATGTACTTTCTTCATAAGAGAGGTGCTCCAGCTCTCTGATCATCTTTGTAGCCCTACTCTGGACCCATCTCAACAGCTCTATGTCTTTTTTCTGCTGGAGGCCCCAGACCTGGAAGCAGTACTCCAAATGAGGCCTCACAAGGGCAGAGTAGAGGGGAAAAATTACCTCCCTCACACTGAGGGCCTCCCCTCTTTTGGTGCCCTCTTGTGGGCTGCAAGCACACACTGCTGGCTCATGTTAGGTTTTTCATCTACCAGGACCTGTAAGTCCTTCTCCACAGGACTGCTCCTAAGAAGTTTTTCTCCCAGTCTGTACACATATCTGGGATTGTCCTGTTCCAAGTACAACACCTTGCACTTGGCCTTGCTGACCCTCATTAGGTTCACATGGGCCCACCTGTCTAGTTTGTCCAGGTCCCTTTAGATGGCTTCCCTTCCTTCAACTACCCCTTCCCTATCAACTCCATCACTCAGCTTCATGTCATTCATAATCTTGCTAAGGGTACACTCGATTATGCTATGCTATTGATAAAGATGTTAAAAAGTACCAGTCCCAGGATGGACCCCTGGGTGACACTGCTCATCACTGGCCTTTGCCTGGACATTAACCCATTGATTGCAACCCTTTGGCTGTGGCATTCCAACCAATTTCTTATCCATCGACTCACAGAACCATAGAACGGCCTGGGTTGGAAGGGACCCCAAGGATCATCAAGTTCCAACATCCCTGCCACAGGCAGCGCCACCAACCTCCAGATTAGGTATTAGATCAGGTTACCCAGGACCCCGTCCAACCTGGTCTTGAACACATCCAGAGTCAGGGCATCCACAACTTCTCTGGGCAGCCTGTTTCAGCATCTCAGCACCCTCTCTGTAAAGAACTTCCCCCTGATGTCTAATCTAAACCTTCCCTCCTCCAGCTTAAAACCATTCCCCTCGTCCTATCGATATCTACCCTTGTAAAAAGTTGACTTCCCTCCTGTTTATAATCTCCCTTTAAATACTAGAAGGCTGCAATGAGGTCTCCCCACAGCCTTCTCTTCTCCAGGCTGAACGAGCCCAGCTCCCTCAGCCGGTCTTCACAGGGGAGCTGCTCCAGCCCTCTGATCATCTTTGTAGCCCTCCTCTGGACCCTCTCCAACAGCTCCACATCTTTCCCATATTGGGGGCCCCAGACTTGGATGCAGTACTCCAGATGGGGCCTCACGAGGGCAGAGTAGAGAGGGACAATCACTTCCCTGTCGCTGCCGCCATCCCTCTCCTGATGGAGCCCAGGGTACCATTGGCCTTCCAAGCTGCAAGAGCACGCTGCTGTTGTATGTTCCGTTTTTCGTCCACCAGGAACCCCAGGTCTTTCTCAACTGGGCTACTCTCAAGGATCTCTTCTCCCAGTTTATATACATATCTAGGATTACTCCGATCCAAGTGCAAGACCTTGCACTTGGCCTTGTTGAACCTCACTAGGTTCACATGGGCCCACCTTTCTAGTTTATCAAGGTCCCTCTGGATGGCATCCCTTCCTTCTATTGTGTCAACTGCACCACTCAGCTTGGTGTTGTCGGCAGACTTGCTGAGAGTGCACTCAACTCCATCATCAAAGTCGTTGATAAATATATTGACGAGAAATGATCCCAAGACAAACTCCTGGGGGACGCCGCTTGAACATGGCGCCATTCACCACAACCCTTTGTCTACGGCCTTCCAATCAATTTCTTATCCATCAAATAGTCCATCCCTCAAATCCACGTCTCTCCAATTTAGAGATAAGGATGCAGTGGGGGGCCATGTTGAAGGCCTTGCACAAGTCCAGGTAGATGACATCAGTCGCCTTCCCTTTGTCCACCGATGCTGTCTGTCCATCATAGAAGGCCATCAGATTGGTCAGGCACAACCTTTCCTTGGTGAAGCCATGCTGGCTGTTGCAGATCACCTGCTCAGTCTTCATGTGCCTTAGCATGTCTTCCAGGAGGATCTGTTCCATGATCTTCCCAGGCACAGAGGTGAGGCTCACTGGCCTGTAGTTCTCTGGGTCATCCTTCCTCCCTTTCCTGTAAATGGGAGTGAGGTTTCCCTTTTTCCAGTCACTGGGGACTTCAGCCGACAGCCACGACTTTTCAAATATGATGGAGATTGGCTCAACAACCACATCTGTCAGCTCCTTCAGGACCCTGGGACGCATGTCATCCAGCCCCATAGACTTGTACACATTCAATCACATGAGGTGGTCTCAGACTTCCTCTGTCCTTACAGAAGGGGGTGATTTACTACCCATTTTCCCACCTAGAGATTCAGGGATGTGAGCTTTAGGGGCATGCGAAATACAAGAATCCTGGCTGCCAGTGAAGACTGAGGCAAAGAACTCATTTAGTACCTCGGCCTTCTCCATATCTGTCGTAGTCAGTTCTCCTTTGTCATTTACCAAAGGAGGTATGTTCTCTTTGTCCTGCCTCTTCTGGCCAATATGCCTATAGAATCCCTTCTTGTTTTTAACACCCCTTGTCAAGTTAAGTTCCATCTGTGAATAGCACACACTTTGAACCCATAACTCTCCAACTGAGAAGTAAGTATGCGATATGGGACCATGTCAAACGCCTCGCACAAATCCAGCTAGATGACATCTATTGCCATTCCGTAGTCCACTGATGCCATCACTCCACCATGGAAGGCCAACAGATCGGCTGGGGAGGATCTGCTCTGGGTAAAGCCATGCTGGTTGTCTCGTATCACCTGCTCGTCTCTCATGTGCCTTAGAATGTCTTCGAGGATGTCTCGTTGCACTCAGTGGGTTGCAAGGATATCTTTGATATCCCACTGAATAAGGCACATCCTTGTTGTCAGGGGTCACAGGAGTGATGGCATCAGATAACAACGCAGAGGAACAATACAAAACAATTTACTGAGTTCAACAGCCACAGTTGGTCTACTACCTCAAAGCAAGATTAGGCAAAATTCTAGCAACAATGATCAGTGACCACAATAGGTCCACTATCTCAAGGCAAAATTAGGCAACCTTCTGACAGCAACAGTCAGCATTACAGGTACTTTGGCACAGACATATTTTCTTAGTCAGCTACTCGGACTTACTTATAGGCAAATTTAGGCAATGGCTACTGAAGAATACAAGTGAAAAGAGATCGAGAAGAAAAAAAGAAGTAAGAGAAAAAAGAAAATAAAAGCGGGATAGACAGATTTTTCACCACATCCTCGGATCCAGCATAGTCTTAAGCTGGGGTCTTCATCCGTGATTTGCAGGTTGACCAAGGGTTCATCTGTGGGTGGTGGTTTGACAAAGGCAAAGCATGAGTGCTCACCTTTATATAGTCCAGATGGTCTGAGACCACCCTTGGGGTAGCAACTCCCCTGCAGGTGTGTGGCTCAGGGTTTCAGAAGATTCAGGAGTTTCTGGCAAAGACATGCACCCCCTCCTCAGTAAATTGTCATAAAAGGAAGTGTGTAGAACAGCTTGCTGCCCTGCCTCCAGGACCCAATCCACTCCCTAACCTTCCCTCTCTAGCCTGAGTTATTGAGTCAAGCTTCCCATTGGTCTTTTACATAGGAGGATCTGTTCCACAATCTTCCCAGGCGCAGATGTGAAGCTCACCATTCTGTAGTTCCCTGGATCTTCCTTTCTGCAAAATGGGAGAGATGTTTCCCTTTTTCCAGTTACCAGGGACTTTGCCTGACAACCATGACTTTTCAAATATGATGCTTGGCAACTACATCAGTCAGCTCCTTCAAGGTCCTGGGATGCATGTAATGAGGTTCCATAGACTTATACACATTCAGTCTCATGAGGTGGACTCAGACTTGCTCTGCTCTTACAGTATGAGGGATTTTGCTCCTCCAGTTCCCACGTAGAGGTTCAAAGATGTGAAGTTCAGAAATGTGGGAGACATTAGAAGGCTGGCTAGTGAACCAAAGAACTCGTCAAGTACCTCAGCCTTCTCCCTGTCTGTGGTAGCTGGCTCTGTCTTTCATTTCTCAGAGGATATACTCTCCCTTTGGTCTGTCTCTTCTGATTAATGTACCTGCAGATCCCTTCTTGTTTTTTACATCCTTTGCCAAGTTCAGTTCCATCTGTGCCCTGGCTTTTCTTACCCCATTTCTGCATGTCCAAACAGCATCCCTGTATTCTTCCCAGGTGAAACATCCTTGCTTCAACTGCATGTACATGACTTTCTTATCCCTCAGTTTGACCACCAGGTTCTTGCCCAGCCCTGCATGTATGCTGCCCCCTCTCCTTATTTTCCTGTACTGGAGAACAGAGAGCTGTAGTGCTTTCAGAAAAGTATCCTTAAAGAGTTGCCAGCTTTGCTCTGCTCCTTTGTCTTTAAGGACAGCCAACCAGGCAATCTCATCCAGTAATTCCTTAAATAACCTGAAGTTCATTGTCCTGAAGTTCAGGGCGCTGACTTTACTTTTTGCGAGGTTCATCCTCCTCAAGATCACAAATTCTTGTGATCACTACAAGGGCATGGTCACCACAGTGCAGAGTGCCTCCAATCTTAACCCCTTTAATGATATCCTCTGTGTCAGTGAGAACCAGGTCCAGAAACTCTTCTCCTCTGGTCATTTTATCTAATATCTGGATGTCTTAGTTTCTAACAGAAGTTACGCTTCTCACAGTGTCTAGTATGAAGCTATGTTGTGGCCNCGACACTGGATCAAAAAATTGTCCTCAGCACACTTCGGGAGATGTCAGGATTGCCTGCAGCCCACCATATTGCTTTTCCCAGGAGACATCCATGTGGTTGAAATCCCCCATCAAGATGAGAGCTTGCATGTGCTACGCTTCTTGAAGTTGAAGCAAGAAGGCCTCATCATTAGCCCCTCCCCACCCCCCAACTGGGGGAGCCTGATTGAGGGAGCCTGATTTTCCCTTTGTTCATTTATTCTCTTGCGTCGTAAACCAGGGTCAGTCAGAAATAAGTTTCTGTTTTCAATCAAGTGATGCAGTTATACTTTCTTCTTCCCTCCATTGCCCCCAAAAATTCAATTTCTGTCATCAATACATAGGCACATGCCATCATTTACAGAAGTCAAAGCTCTGTTTCCTGGAAAGACCTTATGCAGATAGAGTTGCATTTCTATTAATTGTTATCAACACATTTGACTCAAGAATTTAAGATATCGTTTTATTCTGATTTATCATATTTAATCTGATTTTAATATGAACTATAATTTTTGAAAGATTAAAGGATATGTTTGATTTGTAGTTTGAAAAATCAAAAAATCCAAATAATTTCCTTACGGATAAAATATCACCAAAGTCACGAACCATTTAATACCATGTGAGGAATCTGAAAAATCTTAAATACTTTAATTGCTCTGATAATTAGGGTCCCTTTAGGTTCTTGTTTCTTGTAGATATATAACATTCTAAAAAGCTGAAATTATATTATACAGTTCCCTTTACTTTGAGTGCCCATCTAAATTGATTGTCTGTTGCTCAATAAATACTAAAACTGTTCCACCAGTAACAAAATTGTAAGGGTGAGAATAGGAAAAGACCATTTAGTATTTCTGATTCGGTTAACAAAATATTCCCTAGAGACTTGCCATCTTGCTAGAAGTAGCTGCACAGGTTAATCAATATAAATTCCTTCAGACTGTTCTGGGTTTTTTTAGAAAGAAGAAAAAGAAAAGCATTTTACAGGTTAACTGATTCTCTTACAATTATTTTAGACAGACAGAAAGGCTGATGTTTCACAAAGAGTATTTTTTCAAATCAAATATATCCTCAGAAGACCAAGACAACCAATAGGAAGGCATATGAAATATTATGTACAATTCTAATTATGTTTGTTCATAAATGTTGAATTTGGTTTGAAATAGGTCAAGAAAAGGGCTTTTGGTGTTATCAAAGTAATTGTCAGCCTATATTAAATCTTGCAAATCTTGATTTGATAATCTAGTAAAATGAATCCAGAGGAAAAAAACAGATCTACCAACTTACCTGTGAAGGCAGAACAAGGTACACATGAAGGAGAAACAAATAGTAACGGAGATTCTAGGTCTTAAAATGGATCACATCAAGATACAGGTAAATTTAAGTTTGAAATTAAAATGTGGCTATTACCACAGTAGATTTATTGCAAAAACTGGGGAACCTGATATTCTTATGAAAAAGTATTTTGGGAATAGCTGGAGTCTGGAAGAAGGATGTCTGTACTGTAATGTTACCATATTTAAAGCTGTTGTGTTCTAGTAACTTTGAAGCATTTTTACCAGTGATATGACATGAGGCAATGGCATGAAGCTTCTTAAGAGGAGGTTCAGGTTGGATATTAGGAAACGATTCTTCACTGAGAGGGCAGCTGAGCCCTAGAAAAGGCCTCACAGAGAAGTGGTCACAGTACAAATCCTGCTGTATTTCACAAAGTATTTGGAAAAATTCTCTTAGACATATGGTTTAATTTTGAGTTAGTACAACCTGAAGACAGAATTTGGAATATAAGATCCTTGTAAGTTCCTTCCAACTCAAGGTTATTCTACAATTCTATGAAGCCATTATCCAAATGCTTCTTAACAGGCACATCCCCAGACAGTCATGAGGCATGAAGCAACTCTCTAGGAAGCCTGTTCCACTGTTTGACCACCCTCACTGTGAATAAATTTTTTGTAATATTCAGTCTGAACATCCCCTGGCGTAGGGGTGGGGTCACATTGGTTACCATAGCAAAGAGTGGAGCTCCCATTTCGCTTCCCCTCCTCAGGAAGTTGTAGAGATTAACGAGGATACCTCTCAGCCTCCTTTTTTCCAAACCAGACAACAGCTGGGTCATTTTATCTGAGTTGAATGATTGGGTCATATGGCATATATCATTTGCTAAAATTTCTATTGAAATTTCTTTCTACTATCTGTAATTAATACATGCACAGTTGGACCTTGAAGCTTTTATTCCAATTTTATATGTGTGTTCAGATCATCTCATCAGCATGTTTGCAAACTGCCTTGACAAATATTCAAGTATTAAAACCTCTCATGAAGCCACCCTGTTTGTGTCCTGCTGCTTTCCTTTTCAGTGATGTGAATAATTACTCTGTGGTCCACTGATTTGCAGCTTCAGTTTCAGCTGAACAGCACCCTTAAAAGTCTGGAAAATATAATTACTACTTGCAAATAAGCATAATATCAGTATGGTTCTCTGCTCAAACAAATTCCGTACAAAATAATCTTAAAAGTGAATTGCTTCACAGTATATCACATACCGTTCCAATTTTTGTCTAAATGTAAGTAACATATCCACCTTTTAGAACAGGAATTTTTCTGCCATTAGAATGACCTTCTAGGCTTCAAAATTAATCTCTCCTTCCATATTACCAACTCTTACTATTTTCTTCCTCGTCATTCTTACCAGAAATAAAAGGTTTAATCAAAAACTCTTTAATTATAGTCTTAGAGGTTGTTAAGATGCACGTCTTCTATCACAGAGAAAATATCTGAATTTTGCAGGTAAATTTAAGCTACCTTTAATTTTTTTTGTAGAAATGTAGAAAATTTCTCCTCATCTCAGCTATACCAAATTCAGAGCCAAATTTATGATGATGTTTCTGCAATTAAAAAAATGGCAGACATGTTCCTCACAACGTAAATACTGGTGCTTGTCAGGGCTTCTAGGTGCAAACAGTCTTGCTATCATTACACCACTCTTTTGCGAAGCAGAGCTTTTCCTCAGAGGCATTTTCTATCAGCTTTGTCAGAATTACAACTTAAGCTATTCTTTAGACATAACAGCCACCAATATGGGAGACTTGTGTTTTCAAAAGCTTGTGTTATTTGTCCAAAAACAAATACAACTTTCCATAATGTAACTCTATGAACGGAATTCGTAGCAAACAAGGGCATGTTTTCAAAATAATTTTCAATGTTAAAGAAACAAGAAAACGATGCCTGCATAGTTTGATTCACTTGGTTTTGTTTAACAGATAACTATGAAGATTTAAATTATATTCTCACTGTCCCTACAAAAATGCTGAATTTTAGTATTATAGCAAGCTATCATAACATGTTGTTGTGGTTTGAGCTGGTAGGCCTGGAAACACCAAACAGCCTTTCACTCACCCCCTCCCTTCTCAGCTGAGATGGGGGAGAGAATCAAGAAATAAGGTAGAACTCGTGGGTTGAGATAAAAACTATTTACTAACAGAAAAAAAAGAAAAATAGAGTAAAGTAACAGTAATGATAATTTATACAGAACAAGTGATAGTAGAAAGCAATCACTCACCAATCGCGATCGATGCTTAGCCAATCCCCAAGCAAACGGGCCCTCCCAGCTCACTTCCCTTCCTTATATTACATGATGTCATATGGTATGGAATGTCCCTTTGGTCAGTTTGGGTCAGCTGCCCCGTTCTTGTCCCCTCCCAGCTCCCTGCGCCCCCCCACTAGCCTCTTCACTGTCCTGGCAGAGACATGCAAATGTCCTTCCCCTTGGCTGCCCGGTGTTATGAGCCTTGTTTTTCTTCTAGAACCAAAACACAGCTTTGTAGCAGACACTGAGAGAGAAAGTTTCAGTTAGAAACTAAGACACATGTTATGTGCGTTAGACTTGTGAAGTTCAAGATCTTGAGTGATATAAGAAGAAAAGCTAATACTAATCATAAGATTCAAGTCCAATCTTGTTTTTTGGGATTCACATATCGTTTCAGCTTTGAGGCACTAATTAAAAGAATTCAGACAGCTCTAAAGAAAGTCAATATAAAAATGTTTTCTGTTAAGAAAGCTTGTATGACTTTTACCCATCAGAAATGAACCAAACTCAAGAAATGAAAACATCCATTATGTAGTCAAAACAATTGCATAGGATATAATTATGAAGATACTATAAAAAATAATGATGGCTAGTTAAACATGAAAATAAGTAGCAGTGTTTGCATACATGATAAATAGCTTAATATAGCAAGTTGTTTGGATCTTTATAGTAGACCTTCAATAAAAAATATTCTGGTAATGCAAGCTATATTTAGACAAAAAACTACAACAGATTTAGCTTCTGAAGCCATCAAAACTTGCACACAAATATGTTCTCAAGAAAATCTTAATGCTGTATAACTTACTCTCCAATAATTTTTGAACCAACATAGAAAGCTGTCTTCAAGTGTACTCACTTGTGTTGTGTAACAGGAAAATATACATATGCAATAAAATGAAATTATCAAATTATCTTATGTCAAATTTTGTCTCAGTTTCAGCTGGCACAGAAGTTATTTTTTCCCATAGTGTCTGGTATGATGCTACACTTTGGTTTTAGGAGAAAAAAGCTGATAGCACACTGATGTTTTTAGTTGTTACTGGACATCACTGTGGAGAGCCAAGGTTTCTCTGTTTCTTGTACTGCCCTGACAGCAAAGGGACTGGGGAAGGGAAAAGGAGCTGGGAGGGTACAGAACCAAGACAGCTGATCTAAACTGGCCTAAGGGATGTTCAATACCATCATACAAAACTGAGAAGAGTTAGCTGGGAGGGGCTGCTGCTCAGGGACTGGCTGGGCATCGTTTGATGGGTGGTGAGCAATTGCTTTGTGTATCATTTGTTTTCATGTATGTGAATATATATGTATTCACACGCACATATATTTATCATTATAGTTATTTCTTTTTCTTCCTTTTTCNGTTGTTGCTGCTAGGTAAGTGAACGTAAGTGTATCTTTGGCACCCAGGTGCATTTCCATAGGTGAACTGTGTCACTTCAGCATGCATTGAGCATTTTATTTAGTCTATTGATTTCCACACCACAGAAAAGAATCATCAATTAAATGAGTTTTGTGAAGATTATTCTCTGCTCTGTTCACATGACTTTTAAGAATGTCTGCTGTAGATACTCAAAATGATTTCATCCTAAGCTATGTAATACGAGATCAACTATAAAAAGAAAAATTAGTTAATCTTCATTTTATAATCTATAAATAATCTTCATTTTATAATAATAATCTTCATTTTATAATCAATAAAACAAACAAATGAAAATAATTACTTAGAAAAGTTAAATTTAACAAAACTGCCTGCTGAAAGTCAATCTCACAAATACAATGTTTTAGTTCTTGGATCAAACTTGTTTTGATACATCTGATTTTAGTAATTAATATTGCAGTGAATGACATCAGTCATAAGACCCTCTTCTGTTGCCTTCTCCCATTTGTAGGTGTTTCTTTAGAAAAGTGAAAAAATAAAAATAATGATAAAATTGTTGCTTGCTGCNGCACTGTGGGAGTGAGCAAGAGGGAGAGGGCAAAGGAGTAATGGTATTTCATGTTTTCACTTAGATTTGATAATCAGCAATAACTGTTTTATCCACACTCCTCCTCCTCCTCCTCCTCCTCTTCCTCCTCCTCNTGCTGCTGCTGCTGCTGCTGCTATTGTTGTTGCTGCTAGGTAAGTGAACGTAAGTGTATCTTTGGCACCCAGGTGCATTTCCATAGGTGAACTGTGTCACTTCAGCATGCATTGAGCATTTTATTTAGTCTATTGATTTCCACACCACAGAAAAGAATCATCAATTAAATGAGTTTTGTGAAGATTATTCTCTGCTCTGTTCACATGACTTTTAAGAATGTCTGCTGTAGATACTCAAAATGATTTCATCCTAAGCTATGTAATACGAGATCAACTATAAAAAGAAAAATTAGTTAATCTTCATTTTATAATCTATAAATAATCTTCATTTTATAATAATAATCTTCATTTTATAATCAATAAAACAAACAAATGAAAATAATTACTTAGAAAAGTTAAATTTAACAAAACTGCCTGCTGAAAGTCAATCTCACAAATACAATGTTTTAGTTCTTGGATCAAACTTGTTTTGATACATCTGATTTTAGTAATTAATATTGCAGTGAATGACATCAGTCATAAGACCCTCTTCTGTTGCCTTCTCCCATTTGTAGGTGTTTCTTTAGAAAAGTGAAAAAATAAAAATAATGATAAAATTGTTGCTTGCTGCCAGCAATTTTGCTGAATTATCTGTTTTCTCATACCACATTTGTTTGCTACTGTTCTTCTGAATCCTTTGACCACCTTTTTTTTTTTTTTTTTTTTTTTTTTTTTTTTGGGGGTAAAGAGGGGTATGGAGGGNGGGGAAAAAAGAGGGTTAGAGAGTCCAGAACTTTTTTCTACAGGAAGCCTTCGCTGAATAAAGCAGCAAGAGATCATTACTCTCTACTACGACTGGAATCTACTGTGACTGGAATGACGTCATCTTTTATTTCCGCCATTTTAGCGAGGAC
>WBMW01005977.1:493-19510 GCA_013396635.1 Penelope pileata
AAGAACTCATTTAGTACCTCAGCCTTCTCCATATCTGTCGTAGCCAGTTCTCCTTTCTCATTTACCAAAGGAGGTACGCTCTCTTTGGCCTGCCTCTTCTGGCCAATGTACCTATAGACTCCCTTCTTGTTGTTTTTAACATCCCCTGCCAAGTTCAGTTTCATCTGCACCTTGGCTTTCCTAATCCCCTCTCTGCAAGTCCAGGCAACATCCCGGTATTCTACCCAGGTGACACGCCCTTGTTTCCACAGCCAGTACAATCCCTTCTTTTCCCTCAGTTTGACCAGCAGGTCCTTGCCAAGCCATGCTGGTTTCCTGCCCCTCCTGCCCACTTTCTTATTCAGAGGGGCAGAGAGCTCTTGTGTTCTCAGAAAGGCATCCTTAAAGAGTAGCCAGCTTTCCTCCACTCCTTTGTCTCTAAGGACAGCTTCCTAGGAAATCTCACCCAACAATTCCTTGAACAGCCTAAAGTTTGCTCTCCCGAAGTTCAGGGTCCTGACCCCACTCTTTGCCAGGCCCACGTTCCTTGAGACCACAAACTCAACCAGGGCATGGTCACTGCAGCCCAGGCTGCCTCCAGTCGTAATGCCTTTAATGACCTCTTCCACATTCGTGAGCACCATGTCCAGCAGCACGTCACCTTTTGTCGATCTGTCCAATACCTGCATGAGAAAGTTATCAGCCAGTCTCCAGGAGTCTCCTGGATCTCTTGCAGCTCGCCATGTGGTTTTCCCAGCAGATATCGGGGTCGTTGAAATCCCCCATCAGGACAAGTACCTGTGAGCGTGACGCCTCGTGCAGCTGAAGGAAGAAGGCCTCAGCAACATGCTCCCCTTCATCAGGCGGCCTGTAGTAGACAGCAACCACGAGGCTGCCTTTGTTGCCATGGTCTCTGTCACCCATAGACTTTCAACCTGCTTGTGTTTATTCTTTAGGGACAGCTCTTCACATTCTGTTCTTCCTTCCCTGACATATATGGCAACCCCTCCCCCTCTTCTTCCTCGTCTGTCCCATCTAAACAGCTTATAGCCGCTAATAGTCACATTCTAGTCATGGGAATGGTCCCACCACGTTTCAGTGACGGCAGCTACATCATGGTTTTCCTGTAGCACAATGTTTTCCAGCTCCACCTGTTTGTTTCCCAAGCTGCATGCATTGGTGTAGGGGCACTTCAGTTGGGCATCGGGCCTTACCTCCTTCTTCAATGATAACTCCTTGATTCCCTCAAAGTGTTTCCCTTGAGCCTCCCCTTTACCTTCTCCTATTGCTCTAGCAATCCTCACCTCGTTATCATAGAATTCCCTGCGTGCTGCAGTGTTGCCAGCCCCTCACAGAGCAGCAGGTCAAGGACCTCTGCTAGCACCCCATCCCTGTGACCTAGCTATACCCTCCCACTCCTTGTTGTGGGAAGGCTCATCCCCCCCCTGCCCCCTTCAAACCTAGTTTAAAGCCTTGGAGATCAATCCAGACAGCTTGCTCCCCAGAACACTTTTGCCCCACTTGCTGGGTCTCATTCCGTCAGATGCCCACGTACCCAGTTTCTCAAAGGCCTGCTCAAGATCATGAAACCCAAAGCCTTGACGATAACACCACCCCCTCAGCCAGTCATTGGCCAGAGCCATTCTCCTTCTTTCCAGGTCCCAGCAACCTAATGGGAGAACAGAGGAGAACACTATCTGCACCCCTGACCCCTTCAGGATCTTACCAAGGGAGGCAAAGTCCTTTTTAGCGCTGAAGTAATTTCTGTTGCTCTGAGAAAGCACAAGTTAACTATGAATCCAGTGCATCAAGCCCATATAATATTAATCTACCTATACTCTGATGTAGGCCATTGTAATATATGTTAGATATTCAAATGTCACTAGTCATTTGAGTTCAGTTTATTAGCTCTCAAACACTAAGTAGACAGAGTACTGAAAAATCTACATAAAACCCGGAAACCCGTGCAAACCTCTTTGTCATTATAATTTGAAAATAGTTGTAGGCAGACAGTGAACACCACACTAAGTTTCCAGCTGTGAAAATTATAGCAAATTTCTCCCTTCTCCCTCCATCTTCATGCAATTGTCATCTGTCATTTGAGGATTCTGTTCAGGATGCTATAGTGGATATTTGATTGAAAGGAAGCAGAGAGACTTTTTAAAGTATTTACAGAGATTTGAACTACAATAGAATAAAATAAATAAGAATAAACAAACAGATAAATATGTGTATATATGCCTACAGTTATATACACACATATATAATTTTTTTTATTTTCTGAGGCCAGTTGCTGAAGTAAGCAAGCACCACAAATGTCTGAGGTATCTGTGTGCCTTATAAACAACTTACAGAAAAAGTTTTATTTTTCCAACTACTGCTTGGTTTGCTTTTCAAAGTAAATCATACTTGATACAATGAGGGGGAAACATAACATTATATTAGGAAATAGGGGTGGTGGTTTGTAGTCTTTTTTTTTTTTGGAACATATATTTAATTTTGAAGTTTAAAAATTAGTAAATTTATTGGAAAGCTTTGTCAGACCATCTCATTAAGGGAAATGCTTGCATGCACAGTATCTGTATTAAACTAGTGGCATTGATCTTTCCCATGTTAATATTTATTCAAGCAAAATATCACACTTTTGCAGAACATGAATTGACTGAAAGAGAATTAATTGAAGCACAATTGGAGCATTCCTTTTCAGCTTCTTTCTTATGTGCTGAAGGAGAGCTCACAAAGAAGCAAAGTGTCTTTCCTTGGTCACAGAAGTATTGAGAGTCCTATGACATATGAACCTTAAAATAGGAATGAC
Organism: Penelope pileata; assembly: GCA_013396635.1. NCBI lineage: Eukaryota > Metazoa > Chordata > Aves > Galliformes > Cracidae > Penelope > Penelope pileata. Next base: position 3,288 of record WBMW01005977.1, read on the forward strand.
AACTGCATAAGGAGCATCTACTTCACGTAGACGTGAGCTGCCAGCATGGACAATGCGGAGTAGAATACTGAGTCTGGAGAGTGCATGTGAAATGTGGAACAACGAGAAGTGAGTATGCTGAGGGAGGAAAATGAAAAATCTTAAATGGCCAGTGGGTAGGAAGAGCTACAAGAATACATTTAGCTAATTAGACATAACAAGCTCTCTTACTGTCTGCTAATCTAATTCAAATTACTTCTGCTGCAGGCTAAGAACAAGCACTTAGTTTCTGTGGCAACTTGTTTGTGCGTTTTGTACTGTTGGCAACCTCCTCATTTGTCAGATAGTTTATTTGGATAACCCTTCTGTGTTTGTTCCCCCTGGATTTTGATTTTTACACAGAAGACCAAACATCTTAAAGCAGAGCAATAGATAACAGCTGTAAGAATCTTAAATTGGTTGAATACAGCTTTTTGAATACAGCTTTCTTGAATACATTCCCAAAACGTGTTGGAGACTTTAGAATCTTTAGAACCATGGAGATTACTTAGAAACTTAAGGAATGATGATGCTCTATGATTCATCAGTAGCTTTTTTTTCTTTCTAGAATGTTAATTTTTGATTGAGAAGACAATTGGGTTATCTGGGATGCTAGCACAGAAACTTCGTGATCATTATCACAGAGGGAAGTAAATAGCGAAAGGATGTGAAGAGAGAAAAGGAAGAGTCAAGGCAGAAGGAAAGTGGAAGGGAGAAAGACAGATTTCATCTTTATTATGCTAGCTTGGGGTTAGAATAAGAAAACAGGTTCTTAACAAACAGAATGGCTGGAACTCGTTACTACAAGCATCTGTTTAACCTCCTCTATCCATGATGTGTCCATCCAACTACACAGATACTCTTTTGATGTTTAAATTTGCTCTGTTAATATGCCGTAGGAGACTGAATTGTGATTATGGATGACATTCTTATCAAATGTAATAGACTTTTCAGTCCTCCAATGATAAAGCTGTAGCACAGTTTACTTAGTAGCACGTGGGGACGTGCAACTACACGTTAAATACACACATATGAGTTTACATGAAAAATGTGGTTGGGGTCATACCAAGCCTTTCCAATACAGCTGACAGAAAAGATTGGCCTTACAGCAACATTTGGATGCAAATACTGACAAAATATTGCTCTGAAGAGTGCCTTTGATAGCAGGAGGCTTTCAACATGAGGCGCTCTGCAAAATATGCCTGTTTTCTGACATTTATTTATTTCCCATCTTTCAATCAGCTAGCTAGCTCAAACTTGCTTCAGTTAGCTAGCTAGCTCAAACCTGCTAGACAGACTGCCAGACTCTGGCAAGGCATTGAAAATCTGAAGATGTGTGGATGCCACAAACCAGGTTTCTCATATGCCTTTTCTAAAGGTTTTCCAGAAAATAGGAGAGATAAAGTGGTGGGTCATAACCTGGAGTACAACAAGCCAAGTGAACCGATGCTTCTGCATCCTCCTAGGCAGAAAAAATTGAAAGTGAGGTGCACGAAACAGATAACTTAAAATAAATACATAAAAAATTCTATGTGGGAAAAAGTTGTAAGGGCTGCGGAGAAGAAATATAAAGCTTTTCAGAAGTAGCCTAATCTAGCTGATTAGATGTTAGTGGTATTTTGTCACTGATAATCATGCTAGCTTGTAGGTAAGCATGGAACTGGTGCAGATTGTTGCGTATGTCTGAATGGACAATACCATAGTTCAGATCATAGAATCACCTAGGTTGGAAAAGGTTGCTACAATCATCTAGTACAACCATTAACCCACTATCGCTTTGCGCACTAAACCATGTCCCTCGGTGCCACATCTACCCTTTTCTTGAAAATCTCCAGGGACAGTGACCCCTCCACGTCCCTGGGCAGCCTATTCCAATGCCTAATATTCATTCTAAGAAGAAATTTTTCCTAATATCCAACCTGATCCTCCCCTAAGAGGAAAGGAGATGTGACATCTTTTTCCAACCACATAGGCATAGCAGTGACAAAGGCACACAATATTTCATTTGATTTCTCTCAGGAAGCTTGCTAACAATTTTGTAATGGTTTTTTATTTCATTTTTCTTTTTTTCCTTAAATAAGTCTAGGTTTGGGGAAATAAAATTGCTGGTACTAAAAACAACAGCTGTTGAAAACCGGTAAATGCTTGAAGCCTTAACAGTTGCTGTCACTAGCAATTCAGGACATGTTATCACCTCATTGTTTTTTTATCCTCAGAAATAAAATGAGTGTTATTAAATGGTTTAGAAAATGATAACTGCCCATGGTAAAGTTTTGTTACACTCAAGGGAAGGAATATTAATAGTGGGATAGATGTGATACCCGTGAGCCAAGCTGAGGAGGGAAAAAAGCCATAGATCTCATTTAGAAGAGTAGAATCATGGAAAATCCTGAGCTGGAAAGGACCCACAAGCATCAATGCCTGGTTGTATGCAGGATCATCCAAAATTCAAACCCTATGTCAGAGAGAATTGTCCAGACATTTCTTGAACTATGTTAGACTTGTTGCTGTGACCACTGCCCTAGGGAGCCTGCTACAGTGCCCAATAACTCTCTTGGTGAAGGATCATTTCCTAATATCCAACCTGACCGTTCTCTGACACAGCTCCATTCCATTCCCTCGGACCTTCAGAGAGAAGAGACCTCCACTGTGGACGACACCAGCAATTCAAGCTGAAATTAAATATATGTTGCCTAAAGTTCAATAGAAATCATAGAATTGTCTGAGTGGGAAGAGATCTTTGTAGGTAATCTAGTTCAAACTCCTGCTCAAAGTGGGTCCACATAAAGCAGATTACTTCGAGCACTGAGCAATCATGTTGAGTCACTGTTAATCAAGATTTCCGTATCCTCTTGTACAAAGGTGTTTTCTCCCTGGTATCGCTGCATGATGTTGTCCATCCCAGGTGCAGCTTAGCATTTATTTTTGTTGAAATTTATGAGTTGCTGTTGGATCATTTCTCCAGTCTGGAAAAGATCTTTCCATGTATACCTGACCTGCAATCATTTCAGTCATTCTTTTCAAGAAGTACCACTCATGAACTTGATGAGGATACCTTTTGACTCTGCATTCAGCTGTTGATAAAGATACCGGAACTACTGCCTCAGTATTGACAACGGATGAGTGCTGCTAGTAATTTATTGTCAACTGGACTTCATACTGCTCACCACAACACTTTGATCCTGGTGGTCCAGCTAATCCTCCATCCACTCTGTAGTCCACTTATCCAAACCATATTCCACCTCTTTGATGACACTGTGAAAGTCTACATTGAAAGTCTTGTTAGAATTAAGATAAATATAATCCACTTTTCTCATCCACAAAGCCAGTCATTTGAAAGTGATCACAGCTTTTCAAGCATGATTTGCTCTTGATACATTCATGCTAGCTGTTCCCAAGCACCTTCTTGTCCTTCATGTTCCTGTACATAGGAGGATCTGCTTCAGAAATGTATAACTCATTTTTTTCCAAGGCAACTGAGCCTTCAAAAATATTTAGATATAGTTGTTTGAGTTTGATTGAGCTTGTGGAGTCTCCTTCTCTGGAGATAATCAAGACCCGTCTGGACGCCTACCTGTGTGACCTGCTGTTGGGAGCCTGCTTTGGCAGGGGCCTTGGACTTGATGATCTCTGGAGGTCCCTTCCAGCCCCTACTGTTCTATGATTCTGTGATTTCACTTTGAACTACCTACCTCAGGTATTAGTATTTGAAAATACAGACATCAGAACAGTCTGTTCATCATTTAGGAACGTGAGTGTGCACTCATTGACTGTGCTCCTTGCCACTTCAGTCTCATTGAATCTTCTTCCAGGGCTATTTAAGCAATGTAAGTGAAGTTGAAATTATTGAGTGAATATAAATGTAATGAGATAATCCTGATACATGATTTTGAGTAGCGATATGAAGTTTTCTACATGATGGATTTCTGCTTTTCTTTTTTTCTTTTCTTTTTTTTTTTTTTTTTAATCACCTTTTATATTATAGTAAGCTGATTAGACTCTTATGGTCTTTTTTCCCCTAATGATATTTTACTAAATAGTCCAAAACTAAAACAGATCAATTTCATGCCATAGAGGCAAGAATATTGAGAAATAAAAGGAAATTACTGAAATAAATGGAAATATTTACACCCAGTTCAAGCTCTAAAGAAGCAGTTCAGTAACAGTCATCCATCTCTGAGCAGATAGAATATCTGAATACATGAAATTAAGAAAATGAAAAAAAAAAGAAAAGAATAAGAGCAGTGAAGTGAGGGAACAAGGGAACAGTTTAGACTGCAGATTGCTTAAAATGATCCAGAAGCATATTTATTCTCAATCCTTAATGAATGCACCTTTTACCTTTTCAGATACAGCTCCAGATACCGAGACATACCTGTGAAAAAGGTGGTTTGCTATTGCTTTCCAGTGTTGATTTGACATTTACAGGAATGGTTTCATTTCTCCAATATCTCTTGTGAAAGATAAACTGCTTTGATCTTTATCGACTATTCAATATTGCTTTGAATCTGAAACATACGCTGAACTTTGCACTCCCTAATCTGATGGTGGAGCATACTGCAGACTGCAGAAAATCTTCACCTATAGAATGAGTAAATAGCTTAAATAAAAAATTACACTACAGGTTGTCTGCAATAGGATTTAACAACTTTCAATTTCTTCGGTCCTCTGAGGATTCAGTGCTTGATGTTGCCTCACTTTCTTTTCTTTTGCTACTGCTCTGTGCTTTGGTAAGTCATGTATCCCTGTGAAATCAACAGTCACTTGTAGAAAATAAAAATCTTTAATTCTGCTCATCTGTTGTAACAGTCTCCTTGTCCTGGGTAAGGTTCTCTGTCACAATCATAGAATCATAGAGTCATGGAATGGCCGAGGTTGGAAGGGACCCCAAAGATCATCAGGTTCCAACCGTGGCAGGGCCACCAACATGCAGATTAGGTGCTAGATCAAGTTGCCCAGGGCCGCATCCAACCCAGCCTTGAACACCTCCAGGGACAAGGCATCCACAACCTCTCTGGGCAGCCTGTTCCAGCACCTCACCACTCTCTCAGTGAAGAACTTCCCCCTGACGTTCAATCTATACCTTCCCTCCTTCAGCTTAAAACTACTCTCTCTTGTCCTATCACAATCTCCTCTTGTAAAAAGTTGTTTTCCCTCCTGTTTATAATCTCCCTTTAAATCCTGGAAGGCTGCAATGCAGTCTCCCCTCAGCCTTCTCTTCTCCAGGCTGAACGAACACAGCTCCCTCAGTCAGTCTTCATAGTGGAGGTGCTCTAGTCTTCTGATCATCTTTGTGGCCCTCCTCTGAACCATCTCCAAAAGCTCCACATCTTTCCTTTATTGGTGGCCCCAGACTTGGACCCAGTACTCTAGACATCCTTTCAACTTTCTTGGGTACAACCGAAAAAACTTTTCTGAGCTGGGGTCAAAAGGCTGAGTGATGACTGACAGAAGAACTGCAAATGTATCACAATGACATTCCGTCTGTGTAGGGTACCCGGCTCTTGTGTGAGTAAATGGATAGTCTGGAAAGGTCACAACTGGAGTGGCATGTAGCTGAAACATTAACATTCCAGAATGCATAGCTCCTTTTTATTCAAGGAATCAAGTAAATTATGTCATTTATTTAATATATATTCATATTTCATTTCATTCTTACATATAGTTATCTCTTCCTATCCTCCTCTTCCTAAATTAAGTTTGTAATTTCATAATTATAGGTAAATATCTTCATGGGCTTTTTGCTGATTGTGTTAAAAATCAGAAGAGAAAACAAAGAATAAGATAAGAATAAGAAAGAAATATTAAAAGGAAAAGAAAACAACCTTTTGAAGGTAATCTTATTATAGATATACATATTTTTGCCTACCAGGTCTGGTGGTCATGAGTACATGAAAAGCTATATTTAGAACTCTATTTTAACACTCAATGGTACAAATGGAGATACAGTAGTTTATCTGTCAGAACAACTGATATAACTGGAAAAAAGAAAACACAGACAAGCTTGAGGCTAAACAATCTCTTTTGCAGGTCTAAAGCAGAAGCTGCAAACTTCTGTGGAGAGATGACTAGGAGCAATTGCTCTGATTTTAAATTAACAAAGTTATTTTTCACACCCTGTAGTGTGAAATAGATACCCTTACTCCTGGGGAGGACATTCTGTAGAATAATATAAATCCTTAAGAGTTCATTGTCATTATTTCGGTTCACCAGTGCTTCTGGCAATGACAATAGATAATCCCAACCAAAAACAGAAGAGAAGCTTGTACCCACCTCTTTCCCACTGCATGGCTGTGGTGAGATGATCAGCAACTGTCATCTAACATTTTAAGGAAAAAATTCCTTGCTAGTAAATACCATCTTGAGGTTATCCCATAATTTTTCTTCTAAATGATTCTCTCTCACAATTCTTTATGTCACTGTTTTTCAATATATGCACAGTTTAACACCTCTCTCCTTTCATTTAACTAAGCTAAAGAAATTAAACTCTCTTTAGTTTCCTCAGTTAGGACCAACCTGATATGCATTGTCTACACCTGCTCCAATTAAAATTTGCCATCATCATCCATAAGTAACTACAGATAATCTTAGCTGATATCTCACTTGTATATTCTATAGTACGTTTGATATTTCCATGTCTCTGTTGCATGTATCACCCGAAATATCTCTTGAAATGAGACCTATTTTATGCACAATTGCATGTTGGCGGTTTATAATCACTCTGTAAGTGGCTGATATGTACAAGACTTTCCCTTCTACTTTCCAGCTGATGTGTTATAACAGTCTTGCTATTAGTCCTTAAGGGCATGGACTTGCACTTTTTACAATTATATTTTATTCCACTTCTATTACTCCTCTGGGTCTCACAGCTTTTCCTCTGCAATAATCCTGTCTCTCTCAGATAGAAAATGCTCCCACGTCAAGTTGTCAGCAAATTTTGTTAGTATACTGCTGCATTTTTATGTCTAGGTCATTAACAAAAATATGAAAGATCAGCAAATCAAAGGGTAATCCTAATATTCATAGAATCATAGAATAGCCTAGGTTGGAACGGACCTTAGACGTCATCCGAATATCCAGCCTGGATCTCCCCTCTTTCATTTTATAACCCTTCTCCCTTGTCCTATCACTGTTTGTGTATAAAGTTGGTCCCCCTCCAGCTTGTAAGCACCTTTCAGGTATTGGTAGGCCGCAAAAACATCACGCTGAAGTCTTCTCTACAAGCTAAACAAGACCAACTCCTTCAACCTTTTTTCAAAAGAGAGACGCTCCAAACGTTTAACCGTCTTCTTGGCTCTCCTCTGGACTCACTCCGACAGCTCCACATCCTTCCTGAACTGGGGCCCCCAGGCCTGGTCACAGTACTCCAGACGGGACCTCATGAGAGCAGAGACGGACAATCACCTCCGTGACTCTGCTGGCCATCCCTCTTCTAATGCAGCCCAGGATACTGCCGGCCTTTTGAGCTGCAAGAGCATGCTGTCAGCTGATGTCAAGATTTTCATCTACCAGAATCCCCAAGTCCTTATCCATGGAACTGCACTCAATGAGTTCTTCTCCCAATCTGTACACATTATCTGGGATTGCTCCAACCTAAGTGCAACACTTTGCACTTGGCCTTGTTGAACCTCATTATGTTCACACGGGCTCACTTTTCAAGCCTATCCCGGTCCCTTTGGATGACATCTCTTCCTTCTGTTGAGCCAACTGTACTACCCAGCTTAGTGTCATCAGCAGTCTTGCTGAGGGTGCACTCAATCCCACTGCCTATGTCATTGATAAAGATGTTGAAAAGCATCAGACCCCTGTTCGGACATGACTTGTGACTACGCTTTTCTTGGACATAGATCTGTTCACCACAACACTCTAGCTGTGACCATCCAACCAATTCTGATCTACCGATTAGTCAAGCCTTCAAATCCATATTTCTTCAATTTAGAGAAAAAGGATGCGGTGTTGGACCATGTCAAAGGCCTTGCACAAGTCCAGGTACATGGCATCAGTCACCTTCCCTTTGTCCACCAATGCTGCTACTCCACCATAGAAAGCCACCAGATTGATCAGCCATGATTTGCCTTTGGTGAAGCCCTGCTGGCTGTCTCAGCTCACTTCCTCATTACACCTATGCCTTAGCATGTCATCCAGGAGTATCTGTTCCATGATCTTCCCAGGCACAGAGGTGAGGTTCACCAGCCTGTAGTTCTGTGGGTCCTACTTCTTCCCTTTCTTATAAATGGGAGCAGTGTTTCCCTTATTCCAGTTACCAGGGACTTCATCTGACAGCTAAGACTTTTCAAATATGATGGACTGTGTCTTGGAAACCACTTCACCCAATTCCTTCAGAACCCTGATATGCATGTCATCCAGCCCAATGGACTTGTACACATTGAGACTCATAAGATTGTCTTGGACTTGTTCCACTCTTATAGTGGGAGGGATTTTGTTCCCCTGACCCATCCCTGATTCCCCCCCTGAGGACAACACCACAAAAAGACTTCCAAGGGAGCCAGAAGCAGAGGGAGATGTGCTGGTAGGATGAGCTTTTTCCCTACCTGACACTTGCTTCTGCATCACAAAGCAGTGGATTTCCCAGATCAGACATAGACAAATTCCTCCATCTCCAAGAACAGAGGAGTACATTCAGCACATGACAGTATTTTCAGAGAGGACTTTAATTGGCACTGGCCTGAACCATTGGCCTTACCCCCAAACCCAGCACTGTTCCCCCAGGCTCATCTGTAGCAAGCCTCATTTTATTTTCTTCCCACTTCATAGCTAGTTTAAAGCCCTCTCCACAAGCCCTGTGAGATCCTGGGATAGGATCTGTTTCCCCCCTTTGACCCATCTGTAGCCATCTGTCCAAGTGCCAAGTAAACTGCTGCACGGTCAAAAAAGCCAAAATTCCTGCAATGGCACCAGCTTCTTAGCTATGTATTTAACATAAGTGTTTTCCTGATCCTCTCAATATCCCTCCATGCCACTGAAGGGATGGAGTAAAACGCCACCTGCAGTGCTGCTCTATCAGCTAACAACCCCAGTCCCTTGAAGTCCCTTCATATAACACTCACACTTCCCTCAGTGACTTAATCACTGTCAGCCTGGACCATCAGTAAAGGATAACAATTAGAGAGATGAACCAGGCCAGGAAGTTTTTTAGTAATGTCCCTGACCCAGGCCACAGGCAGGCAGCACACTTTCCTATGGGTAGGGTCTGGCTGACATACTGGGACCTTCATTCCCCTCAGGAGGGAGCTGCCTGTGATAACTACCCTTCTTTCCTTCTTGGTGCAGGCAGTCTTGAGGTGTGGAGTTGATCATCTTGCCCTGGGCAATCTCATGCATAGACCTTCCACTGAATCCTCTCTTACCTCTCCTTCAAGATTCAAAGCCTCAAACCTCTTATGTAAGGGTACCTGGGAAGACAAACTAGGTAGGGAGCGGGTTTGTCTGTGACACCAGGCAAGGACCTGTCTCCATGCGCCCCCATTTCTCAGATCCCCTCCCTCTGCCCAATGGTGATAAGGCAGGGGATCCACCACTATTTGGGGGTGTATTACTCCGATGCCTTTCTAGTAGATGCGGCAAAGAGTTGCTCCACCAGTCTATCTCCTGCTCACACTCCTTGATGCTCTTTAATCTCTCCACCTTCTTCTTGGGCTCCACCACCAGGCTGAGCAGATCATCCACCTATTTGTACCTCATGAAGGTGATATCTCTGCTTTTGCATTTTTGGGTTGCACTCTGCCTGGACCACCACATTCTTTTCAGCAAGAGTTTTCTGTCTAGTGGAGACCATGGCTAAATTTATTATCGGCAAGGCAGCCAATAGGTGAGCTGGTCTCCCGAGCTGGGGAGGGATGCTCTGCCCTTTCTGTTTGTATTTCCTGCATGAGCTGCCCTCATGAACTGTCCACACCATGCCTTTCTGCTGCACCGTGCCCTGTTTGCACATCCTGTTCGCAGCGCTCCTGAGTCACTGTGCTCCCTGGGAGCTGTCTTTGTAGATGCAGGAGTTTGGTTGCCTTCACTCCTGACTCCAACCACAGTGCCTCAGAGACATGGTGTTGCCACCTTGTAGTGGATGGTGGGTAATGCCTGCTCCCTGTCTCTCCCTGACTGTTTCTCACTTCTTTCTCATGGATTTCACTATAATTCTGCCTCTCTAGGGCCACTCACTGGGAATGAGGCTTTTCTCCAAGCTGATCTGTTTGAGATCTTTTAATATTCTTAGATGGTAGATCTACTTCCAACTGTCAGAGTCAGAACCAAACTCTTCCTTTCATAGGAGTTATTTAAGTCTGCATGTGTGCATATGTGTGCAATCCAGCTGTCATAATTTTTTTGCCAGTAAATCACACGTCTCTGTTGGATCATCTCAACTGACCCATCTGTTATAGTTATGCAGAATATAATGTGGAACAGGCTAATTTATGAAACTCTGGATTATAGTCTCTATTTTTATTAATGTGCGATTATGAATTCTCAGATACATCACTTTCCATTTGAAAATATCAAGTTGACAGACACTAAACACTCCATGGAGAGGTGTCATGAAGGTTTGTTGTTCCAGGCACTCCACTCTGTGAATCACCTTTCGTGAAGCTTCCGGCACACCGGGGTCCTGGTTCACACTCTGCACCGGTCAGCGGCAGGGTTATAATTCCAATTATCCATCACCTTGGAGTTTCTATATGAATTAACTGCACAAGCTTGTTTTTAAGTGGCTTTTTGGAGACATGGATAGAACAGATGGGGATTTGTACAGGCCAAACTGTTGGAAGCTTGAGATAAGGAGGAAAAAATAATGAAGGGGAAAAAAAAAAAAAGGAAAAAAAGCTGTGAAAGACAACCCTTTTGTTTGTGTGCTTTGCTTTGCCACCTGCCAACCTCAGGCCTTCGGATCTCCTCTCATTGAACTGCAGAGGAAGCACTTGGAAAGATCAGATATATGCTTAGGGCAATCTGTCAGAAACTACTTTGTCACATTCCCAAGCACTAAAACTTATGGAAATAAAGTATCTGTGTTTTAAACTGCAACTGACCCTCACATAGCAGAACTTTTCACACAGAAATAAACTCCTGCTCTGTTTTACATTTTTTTTTAAGCATCACTAAAGATTTAGCATTTTTTTTTTTATCTCCCTAAAGCATTTGTACCTTGTTTGTTTGTCTGTGGCAACATGGTTGTAACGTCACTCTCAAGAGAGTATGCTGAATGCCATTACAGAACACACGAAATAAAAAAAATGACTGAACATAACAACAGATATAACCAACAGGTACAATTTAACTAATTTAAAGACATTATTAGTCTTTGCTTTGTCACAATATCAGCCCCAGTTGGACCACTGCTTGGCTATATTTTTCTAACAGATGAGAAAGATAAATGGTAGTGGTATTTTACTTGTTTTGCATTCATTTTAAACTAAGCTGTGATTTTTATTTATTTATTCATTTTCAAGCATATATAATGGATACATCAAGTGTCCTGGAAGAGACAAGAATTTTTCAATTTTTTGCCATTTTATTCTATAGCATTTCCACATATTATACAGAATTTATATCATATATCCTACAAAATATATACCATATCTCCTGTTTGGCTCAAAGTGTTCTGCAAATGTTCAATTAATGTTTTACATCAGCCTGTTGTACAGTATATGTAAAATTTAGCATACATTTTGACAGTATTATCTTCCTTTTTCTTTTCTCTCCATGTCTATCTGATACCTTCAAAATCATCTCCATGATTTGGAAAAAAATGGTTGGAAAAGCAGTGATAAGTACTACAAGTTGCATTTTTTATTTTTCTTTTCTTTTGAATAAGACATATTTTGTAAATACTTTGTATGAATCTCCAAAGATCTACTGTACATGATTCTTTTTTTTTTTCTTACATGTACTCGTCGGTGACTTAACTTTTCTCTCACTGCAATTGTATTACTGATCTATAATACTTAGAGTCAGGCCAGTAAGAAGTGTTTTGGAAAATCAAGATGCATACCACACATACATCATCATCAGAGTCACTTTAAAATCAATGACAGTCATCAGTTACCCAAAGAAAACCTAATCAACCAAACAAAGGTCAAAAAGACACTCACTCATACTTGGCCTATTCCATGTGCTGTCATACATATTGTTAAAAAAAATAATAATAAAATAGAATAATGGTAGAACCGATTAGGTAGCAACATTACATTTTTATCAGAAAAGATTTCATCTTTACTGTATATTCGTTCTATTTTATGCCATCTACATGATGTATTCTTCCAAGGAGTATTTTTGCCTATTTCTCTCTCCTAGATATTTACAGTCATGGAGTACAAGAAAATGAAAACAAGTAGAGCATTTGAAAGGTAATGCAGATCATCTCTCGAGCTGATTCTGCTAACATAAAAATATGTTGTCCTTCATTTCCGATTGTATGTAATTGTGTTTATCAGGCAATGCAGACATCAAAATGTGTTTTATGAACCATTGTGCTTATATAAAGCAAGCTTTCCTTTGTCACTGAAAGAAATTCACAACCACTCATTTTGTATAACTGATTAGGATAAAGTTTTTCACAATCTGTTAGACTTGAAGACATCTCTCTCAAAGCAAAAGCCTCACTCTCCCACAAACGCAAATGTGCTGTATTTTGACCTCTATCCCTGTGCTTCCAGTAATAATGATAATAAGAATAATACCAATAATTAACTCCTTCCACTGTCACACCTTTCACAGTTTTCCTGCTTCAAATTGCAACTATTTATTTGTTATGGGTGTCTCTGTTCAAAGGTGAAATAATAGAGATGCCAACAGACGTATCTTCTCAATATTTTCTTCATTACCCCAGTCTGAAGTGCACTTATAATCTATAAAATACTCTTTAAGTAGAAAACGTTAATTCAATTTTATAAAGTTACAGATTTTAAGGGAAAACTAATACAACTAATCAGACCTCCTGTGGAATAGCACCAAATATAGAGTTTAATTCAATTTCTCCTCTCTCTTGGTACCTTATATTAGAAATCATCTGCAAAGGAAAACATCCAACCTTGACAGAAAGGAGACAAGAGGAGAAGCCCTGCTTCTGCATTGGCCCCTTGCAGAGGGGATGCTCTATTGAAAATGCTGAGCTTCCTTTCAGTTATGAATGTGCTTTAACTGCAATTGAATTTATCTTTGAGGCATTGCTTCTTGTGTTTTGTGTTGTATATAATAAATATTAGCATGAATGTTTCCTCCGTTTCTATGTCCCTTGTGTATTTGAGCTCTGAATTCAAATTGTCTCTCAAATGTCTTTTTAATAAGGCTAACAGGCTGAGATCTTTAAGTCTCTCATAATATTGTTTGTCTTTCAGCTCTCATCTCTGGAATGATCAATATTTTATAAAACAGTGAAAAATATAGATATGTATATTAGTCCCAAAAGAAAGACAATAATGAATCTGTTCTAGATCAGAAAATGGGGACATAGTAACACTGGTAAATTGGAACTGAGGACAACTGGATACTTAAGTGAAATGATATTTGAAAACTGGAAGTACTTTCATTACATCATGCATCTAGAGATTCTGTCCAGTGTTGGGTTAGATTTTGTATTCCATTATAAGGCAGATCCTAGAGATCAATGGACTCAGACTACAGAATCAAAAGAAGAGACATGTTTTGCTGTTTTTCCTGTATAATATCTGATACATAGTCACTCCTGGAGTCTAAAGTGAGTCTTTTGGGTGTTCAGACCCCTTCCCAAATCATATCCTATTATATGGATGTGGAAAGTCAGCTGGAAGATGGAAGAACAATATTCACTTTTTCCTAGCAAGCATACTTGGTGCCACTCTTGATTTTATCATCTACTCTCTTCAAGGCTGATTAGTGAGTAGGTGAGGTCTCCATGACATGGTTTCCATTGCAAAGCATTTCCCTTATCAAAAAAATATCAAATGACATGAAAGATGACCTTTTTATTGTTAGTGTATGATCACAAGAGCTAAATGAAGAAAAAAGCTGTGTCAGAATGGCCAATGGCCCCTGAGAAAGGGAAACAGTAGACAGTTTATTGGATTATGCAGACTGCCCTTTTAAGTAAGTTGTGTTGTTTTTCTTTCTTTCTTTCTTTTTTTTTTTAAGGAAATTACTTCTTCAATCTAAATCTATCCCAATTAATAGATTGACTAAATCTCTAATCCTAAATTTATATAGCTAAAAACTTCCTTCATCTTTGAAAGAATTGTCCTCTTGGCTACATTGCACAGCAGAAATAGCATTTGATCTTACATCAAAGCTATCTGTGGACATCAGCTAGAAGCTGTTACTTCCCATGCATCAACATTTCAATTGATGCATGCTAATCATAAAAAACATCGAAAGCTCTGGATCAGTGCTTGAGCCCATTCCTTGGTCCAAATGACATCGGAAGAGACCTTGGCCCCATTTCTGTGTCATTATGTTTATCTGAGATAAACTGTTCCTAACAAAGTTGGACCACACAAACTTAACTCCAATTGCAGACTTCTGTGGTATAGACCTTCTCACCACGGGTTCTAACTAGAATTAGTAGACAACAGTGTTAACTCACCTTCTGGATGTGCCTTACCTTGGTATGAGGGAGACTGCGAGGAGATTGTCTCCCAGCCTTAATTATGTTATTACAAATAGCACAAATTCCTGTCCATGTGTGACATGTTATGGAATAGCTTGAGTTGTTGTAGCAGAAATTTGGGTGGATTTTCTTCAGTTCATTACTATGCTTGTCACACAAAAAAAACGGAGAGCTGCAGATACTGAGATGAAAGGTGATGACATACAAATATTTTCAGCAGTCCAGGCAGAGGTATCAGAGAAGTTTCCAAGACTGTCTCAGCCACAAGAGACTTAACACTAGTATTATTATTGTTCTTATTATTACTATCACTGTTAATACCTTTTCTCAAGTACTATAGTTCAAAGTGGGGTGACAGTTAACTTTTGATGACTTAAAAGTAGGTGCTACTGTGTACTTTGTTTCTGCCAAAGATTTTGCTCGTGGTATTTAGAGTTACTACGCACAATCTTGTTTTAAGTCTACAACATTTTTCCTCAGTCCTTTGGTATACTGTATCAATTATTTTATCCAGATGATGTAGCCTATGTGCAATGTATTATACTTAGCAAAAACAAGTGCTGAAGGCTTAAGGACGTATATTTTACGGCTCTACTGAGTCTGATGACTGTTCTAGGAGATCCATTTAACATGTGAGTCTGAGCAACTCTAGTAACAACAAATATCCAATAAAGCTGATAGAATTATTATTTGTAGCACTTTTACTACAGAAAAATGTTTCACAATGTGCGATATACTGTGATTCATATCCTGCCATTTATCAAGAGACATCTTCTTATTAGACCTTGTTAACCGGAAAATAAACTCCTTTTTTCACTTTATGAGGAGTAAAACATGATAAATAATAATGGGAGAAATAGCTGTCAAGCAACTTACAAATGATATGATGTGAAAATATAGCACCTTGATGTTTTCTCCTAGGAAGGCATATGCTTCAGTAGTATTGTGATTCAGAAGGTGCTTTGCCTATTATGGATAAAAAGAACGCAGGTGGACAAATATCATCTTAAAGCTGTAGTTCAAGTTGAATGAGTCCAATGTCAAATGTGGCACTGGAATCCAAGGTAATCAAGAAGAGTTAGGCAAGGGTAAGTCAGGAGACAGCTATTGTTGGTGTTGGTCTGGGTAAAGCGGTTCATCTGAATGCTTTAACATGTGGAAACCATCCTGGACTGCTCTTTGTGCCATCAAGCTGCCTCCCATGTTATCACACTTTCAACTGATGTTTTGAGGTGTCAATATTAAAACTTGTATTCAACGTCAGAAAAAAAAGGACTTCCCTCTCCCCACATTCCAGGCAGATTCCAAGCATTTCAGTTTTTCCATCCCTACTTTTAAGAACTCTGGACATCTAATTAAATTATCAAATATTTTTTATTAGCTAAATAATTAGAAAAAAGTGGAAAAAATTTAAACACATGAAGAAATCAGGAAAGAGGAAAAATTAGGTTCTGTTTTTGATTGTATGGATTACGATTCAGATACTGAATGTCTTAACCATTATTGATTTTTGGGGAGTGGGGAGAGGAAAATGGAGGAAAAAAGCCTGAAAAGCAAGGTAATGAAAAAAGGAAGTTGTAAGAAGTAACCAAACTGGAAAAAAAAAAAAAAA
>WBMW01005977.1:26934-64951 GCA_013396635.1 Penelope pileata
CATTCAGGTACTCTAGTAAATGTGGACAAAGACAGTCACAAATAACTCAATTCATGCTATTACTTTACAAAGAAAAACATGGTGATTTTAATCTCTCTGGACACTTTAATGTAATTTAGAGCCACTGAGAAAATATATGCTCTTCATAATTACAAGATAAAAGTGGTTTACATGGCACTATGTTTATCATAGGCCTAGAGGAAGAATTTTACTAATGCACTGTTATTGTCCTGACGAAAAACAATAAAAGCCAAAAATGTAGAATTTTCTTTATTATTTTAAATGAACCTTTTTCCTCTACAACAAAGAAAGTTTTGATATTTAAATATCAGATCTTTTCACTTGTTAACAACAAGTATTATTTGAAAACAAAAGTAAGTGCAGAAGGATCTCAACATGAGACAAACTATCAACTAATAAAATGCTTGTTTCTCATGTTTTCACTTTTGTTCATAATTATGCACAAAGAAGAGGGACATTAGTCACAAGTGGCTAGGCTGTGGAAAGTTACACTATTGGAAGGAGACATATATCTCCTGGAGAATCATTTTTGTTTATAAGGAGATAAAACATCATCATCAAACTTCTCTTCTTCAATCCCTAAGCTCATACAAGGATCTAAGGATATTTTCATTGCCATGGATCCATGACTAATATGGAAATGCACTTGAAAGCTATCACTGAGGAAGAGACCCAAAATGTTAAGAAGTAGAAATGTTCTATATCTGGCTGCAGATGAAACAACAACAGCAACAAAATCAGTTATCTGGAAATTGTTGCTCAGTAATTAGGCATTAAATTTCACAACAAATGGTATTTTGCAATAAGTATTTGAATAACTCGAGCAGTTACTGTATATAGCGCCCATGGCTGAAATTAAACAGAGACAAATTGAAATGAAAAGCTGACTCTTAGCCAAAGATGAACGGATGCTGCTGATACCATCTGCTAGTATAGCCCACAGGAACCAGAAAACCAGAAGACCACAGAATTAGCTTTATGTGAAAAATTACATTTAATCTGCTTTTTAGGGAAGATTAACAGGAGCTTGTTGTCTAATAGCAATATTAGAATCCATTTACTATTACTTCTGATTTTTCTAGGAGTGATTTTAGATCTCTGCTGAGAAGCGTAAATGCTTTAACTAAAAGACACAGGATTTGTTGCTTTATAACAGTAAAAGAAATCATAGTCATAACCAGTTTTCTTGTTCATTTTCTAGATGTGTTACTAATGATCCAGTCCATGAGACCAAGAACAATTTTTAAATTTCAATGTTGCAGTAATAAATTCTAATTTTCTGCAGTAAGGAGCACCCTCATTTGTAGAGAAGGCTTGTATAGTTTGAACACACTTGCATGTGAGAATGAAATTGTGGAAGGTTTTGGTTTTTTGTCCCTAACCAACTTTTCATACACATATATATAGTAAGACACATTGTTAAAACATTTAAAAGAAGAATTAAACATTCTTTGATATACAATGGTAAAGTGAGATCTAAAACCCCTAACTCTTTCAGTAACCGCTGCTTTCTGTTGTTTGAGAAATTGCTGTAACACTGCGAATGAAGAGCTCAGTGTTAGCCCCCTGTGCCTGCTGCAGATTGAGGAACTATATCATTAGAGAGAAACAGAAAACATCCTCCAGAGACCTTGGAACCCAGAAAACATTAGTAGAAAGAAGGTGTGACTAGAAATAGAACAGTAGCTCCATCCAGAACTGTGAAATAAGTGGAAGGATTGATTGGAGGAGCGATTTTCATTTGCGCTATTATTGAAAACATAAAATTTACTGTGCTTGAGCAGAATGTTTCCCACTACATATCTGACATTGAACCTGAACCCCAAATCAAGTAATTCCCTGCCTGATGGCTCAGCGATCTTTCAAAATGAACCCTGATTTCGGAGTAAAGTTAATTATTGTTCTTGTCTTTAACAGCTACAAAAAAGCTCCTGCATTTTTTGACTCCAGAGATGCTCAGAGCATGGGGTAGGTTTATAACATTTAGCACTAAGATTTACATTCTCTAAATTCTGCTATCATGTTGTTACCAATAAATAAATAAGTAAATAAATAAATAAATAAATAAATAAATAAAGTAACTGACACAAGGTAAAGTGAGAGGTAGGCTATTTAGATCAGCCATTGACAGCTGTTGGCTTCTCAGCTAAATGTGTGTTCCTGCTAGCTCTGCAGCTGATTTTACTAACTGCAGTAGCAAAATAGATGTTCTTTACCCTCAGGAATAACCCCTAGTGCTCACTTTGTTATTCTCTGTGTTGTTTGTATTTTACTTTTTCATCAAAATCCCTACTCAAGGTAACCTTATGTCTTCTTTGTATGTATGTGGGGTGGGAAGGGTTTTAAAAAGATTTTTTTTTTCCTTTTTTTTTTTTTTTTGTCCCCATCAGGTGTTGCCTTGAGTCTTCATGGAGTATGGAACAGAAAAGCCACATTTTTTTTGTGCTACTCATCTTGAACTGGATGTACAAGTCCCAGTGATGTTGTTGTGGGAGAAAATAACTTTTCACAAAGAATATAATCATGGTTTCTGCTTATGCAATAAATTTGAACATAGAAATCCCATCAGAAATTAATGCATTTTCTGTGTAAGTGTTGTCTTCACAGAACTTCACTACACTTTAGAGCAAAGCTGGACAAGTATTGAATGAGAATACTTTACCTAAAGAAAATGAGGTCTAAAGGACAGGGTTATGAACAGGATAAATTCAGGAGTCCAATAAAGTCAGCTGTCAGATTTTTTAAATTGTAAATTAACCAGCACAGTAGAGGCTTTTCTGCTCATTCTCAGTGTCACAGCATTAAGCAGTAGGTTCCTGATTCCTGTGCTGTAAGAAGAGGATTACATCTCTAGCAATTACTAACCCTGTGATCCATCACTAACCAAAAAAAAAAAAAAAAAGATTGCCAGTTATTTTGTTCTTACTGCCTAGGAAATCAGGTCAAGATTTTTTTTGTTATCCACAAAGCATTTTTACTTAATATATAACCTCTGGGAATAGTGTATTTGTCCTCTCTTATTGACAATATCTGGTTTTCAGTTTATTTATTAATATAATTTACACCACAATGACTAAGACTCCTGCTGAAACAAAGTCACTGCAGTCTAAATTATTTGATGAATCCAGTTCTTGGATTTCTATTAAACAAGAAATGACTCTTCTAAATAAAACTCTATACTCTGCCAATTACCAACACTATGTTATCTTATTTCAGATTATATTAATCAGAGAAATTGTAACCTTGAGTGTATTCTCTGGACTAGAAATCTATTTGTAATGGTAGTTAGAAAATTCTTATTTCTCTTCCTTTTGAACCTGTTCTAGAAGCTGCATAAAATTATATAAATAATCTAATCATTAAACAAGGAGATAACTGATATTTCAGATCTACTAATGCATAGTAATAAGTCAGATTATTTTACATCTCAGCAGAATTATTAATCTGAATAATCTGAAGCAGTTGGATTTTAATGATATTTATGTTAAATTGCTTTCTGAGGCTAAACTCTTACTGAGTCTACTCTAAATCTTTAAAGTTTTTTAATGTGAGACAGCTACACAGGAAAAAGGTTTTTTTGAAAAAAAATTCTTATGAACATCACATAACTAAAATCTTACCATTTTTTTACGAATAAGGTGCACGCTTGTTTTGCCAGAATGTCTGCTGTGTTATGGACTTAAGGCCCATGGAATAGTTGCATCAGACAGTTCTTGTCATACTGTGCAAATGCCAGGTGTGAAATATAGGTTCTAATTAAACCAGTTGGACACTTTTCACTGACTTCAGTGGGGCTAGGATTTCTCCCCACATATTTCGCTTTCACTATCTTCTTTTCACTTCATATGTAGCCAGAAGCAAGAGTATGTATAAATGCATAAATAGCATTTATCTAAAAGTAGCCTCAGGAAGTAACAGAACACATTTAAATCGTTATGTCTTCCTTATTTCTTTTTTGTTTTCAGGGGTTGTAATATGTGGCTCATCTACAACAATATTAAATTGCTTTACCTTTCCTACATATGCACTTAGAAACTCAAGTTCTCTACATTGCATATGGTGGTTATAAACTGGTTTGAAACTTATTTCCAGCCTATTCCTCATACAAGACTTTTTGCTAGGAATAAGTGAGTTCTACTCGCTTTCTGCAACAAAGACATAAAGTAAATTTCCTACCAATTATCATAGTGGGATATATGGCATGCTATATGCCACGTCTGCTCTAACAATGCTAGAAATAAGAAGAATCTTTTATGCTGAAACAAGCCTTATATGTGACTTAAAACTGAAAATATTTTTATTTGTTATATTTTTTGCCAAATCTGGCCAGCGTTTCACCTAGTCCAATTCTTTTTTTCCTCACTTTTCTTTTTTCCAGGTATTTTACAGGAGTGGGAAAGGATGGACAATAACAATATTTCTAATCAAACTTTGAGTCTAAGGGACTAAGTTTTGAAGTTAATATTTTATTTAAAAGATTATTTTGGAAAGCAGTCAGATGACAATCCTAGAACAGAAATTACAGGACCTGTAAAATAGACTTATATATTTCTTGGCCAAATGTTCTATAATCTATGGGTATCAATTAAAAATACCTTTTTGCCTAAGGAGCAGTCATGTGGAACTTTGTAAAAATATTTGTAGAATGAATGAAAAATCTACAAAATTAAATAAAGAAGAGCTATTTAGAAGAGCTGACGATTTTGGAGAATGATGTGATACTTAGGCAAATCTCAGAGGCATCATTCTACAGACTGGCCTGGTATTCCTCACCTTGTTTTCAATGACACAAACTTATTAAATTTTGGCACTTAGGACAACGGTGGCAATAAAGTACTCTAGTATGCTATAAAGTATCTACATAGCTAAAAAGTATCCATATAGCTAAAAAAACTTCTTTCTCTTCTTTTCCTTTGTCTCTTTGTTTCCCATTTGTTATGGGAATTATTGTTTCCTTGTGTGTGAGGAGTAGATGAGAGACTGTCAGTGTGAACTAAGCATCTAAGATGATAACATTTCTAAAAATAGTTGTAAGCTTCCATATGTAGTTTTAGACACTTTCATATATCTAATAGCCTTTGAAAACCACCCTGCTGGGGATCTGAATCTTGTAGTGTGACAACTTTTTATAAATGATACATTTAGGTCACTTTAGTTTTCTTGCATCTATTAATTGTGGATAAATAAGTGACTATAGCTGAGTCATAGCACCTCATTGGGATAAAACCTTGGACTTCATGGCAGTGACCACATCATAATAAATGTCATATGAGTGTTCTCTTGTAAATGATTACTCATTCTTTTATGATACATTAAATTTCTTCACTAAGCTTTGTCTCCTTCCTGTTTGTATGAAAGGTAAGAAAAAAAAAGTATACGATTCAAATGTTATCATACCATAATGTTACAATAAGAGATGCTAAAACCCAGAAAATTGCAAGAAGTTGTCAAAAAAACCAACTTTGTACGTTGTGTATTGCCGTGTTTTTGCTTCTACTGGATTTCCTTTGTAGGAATGTCCCTGACTTGACATATCGAAGTGATCAAAGTATTGAACATCTATATGCCTATGTATTGAATAGCAGCTAACTAATGCCATACTGGATGCAGTACATCTGAAAAAACACTCTTGACATGTTTGACATAAATTAGTTATATAAAAGGCATCATTGCTAAACTGTCTGAACATAAAACCAAGTTCACTTAATGTTGTTGAATGAGCTGATCAAAAAAGAGTCCTCTAGCTGTCCTTATTTCATCAGTAAATGCAACTACAAGAAGAATTTTAGGGAGACACTGGGCAACATGCAATATGTTTGTCAGCTAAGCAAAACTTAGTGGATGCAATATGATATCTGACCCTTCATTCTTGAAAGTCCTTAAAATTAATGGTAGTTTTGGCCAAGAGGAAGTTACCAGATTCTCTAGCCCTTAAATCCCATTTAAATTTGAAGAGATATATTTACTAAACAAAATTTAGCACTTTGAAAGGCCATATGCAGCATCTTCTTTGAATTACTATTTTTAGATAGGTTGAGATTCTCTCTGAACACGTTTGTCTCTGATTTCTCTGATTTTATTGATGACAGAAAGCTCCTGCAAAAAAGAAATCTGTTTTGCAATATGGTTTTAAACTTCGTGAGTACAGTGGGATGAATCCTACTTTAAGAATTTTAAATTTGCTTTCTTAATATGACAGAAATGTAAAACACGTTAAACGATAAAGGATAACATAGTGAAACTGCACTTTGTAAATGTACAAAGAGTTGGCCATGTTGTAAGCTGATATTTTCCAAATCACTTTGAGAGCTGAGATGTATTCTACTTTGTAGATCAGTCCTAATCCTAAGAGAAATTACTAGCTGTTGATTTCAGCTACATTTGCTGATTCTCAGCTCCTTTTGAAAACTGTTACAGCTAGGATGTCAGCTGACATCATGTGTAAGTATAGTAACTGGAAGACATTTTCAATATATTAATATCTGGTTTATTTTATAGATGACATTTTCTTCTCTTGAGTTGCTCTTTGTCACCCTGAATTTAATCATCAATTCCTTGTTCTTATATTTCTCACTTGCTGAAATTTATGCTTTTGTTAGTTATTATTTTTATTTTCCTCAGGACAAATATTATCACTTTCATCTCAGCTCATCAAGCCCTGAAACTGAACTAATTAATTAGCAACATCTGAGCAAAATAGAAGAACTTGATTGTACCACTCCACACTGAACAGTGTGTTACCTCTGGCCCATGTATTTAACATCAAAAATTTTTTATTTGCTGCATAACATCCCTGAGCAATGTTTTTTTTTTTGTTTTGTTTTTTTTTTTCAGAAAAGTATTATGTGTCAACCGACAAGATATATTCAGATAGCTAATGAAAAGAACCATACACTCTTTCTTAGAAATAACGAGGTACACTTCAGCTGCAGTCTGGAAAAAAAAATATGTAGCTCTAAGCAGTATTTCAACTTCATGTGTTCTTTGAAGAGGAATTTGATTATACTTTACCAGCTAAAGTCATCTGCCTGTGTCTGGTTCTGTAGTTTCCTTCTTAGTGGATCAAAATAGTAGCTTCACATGCATAGCTGTTTCCTGATAAAACTATCTTAAGATACATTCACAGGGCAAATCAAATGAAGCAATTTTATCTTACAGCTAGAATAACTGATCTATATGAACTTCTAATTAATCATGACTTGTTTTGTTTTGTTTATACATCAGCAATAAACACCTGAAGTGATATACAGAGCACTTACAATGGAATACAACATTTTGTTCTTCCTCAAGAAATGTGTTCTCTCATGATTTGTCATGACCAAACTATTCACAAAAGGCATGACATGTCTTTAAAGGACAGATTATGAAAAACTCAATTTGACTGAGCAGAGGAAAGCAGCTTTTGTCTACCCGACTCATATCAAGTACAGACAATGAGCCAACATAAAGGTCACAACAAACAACAGTGATGGGGAGTTTAAGGCTTCCAAAGCTGAAGCAGTAAGGACGGTAGTTGTGAAGACTGTAAAACCTCAAATGACTGAAATACTTTTGGAAATTTATTCTCTGCTTAACAAAGTCTCAAGCATCTAACTTGTTTCAACACATTTTTTTCAAACCTCTTCACTTTAAATCTCTAATATTAGCTCAAATAGTACTTACTAACAAAATCATTAGCTTCATTTTCCTCCATTTGCCAGGCAGATACCCTTTGCAATATCTTTATACGTCTATCTCGTAAGTAACATGGATTCGATGTTCTTACAAAGTTCTCCTAACTGCTTAGTCACTCATTAAACCAACACTGCTGCTATGAACTGTCTGGAAAAGAAGGCACTTAGAATTTATTTTGTTTCAGAAGTTATGTAAATGTATTTACATATGTAAATTTGCATATGTATTGTTTACATATGTTGTAGCTTAGTGTTAGACAAGAGGCAAAGCTGACATGAAAAAACAAATCATATATTTCATGGGAAAAAAAAGAAGATAGAATAATCTGAGATGATTCAAGCAGTTTAGAAGCAGTTTAGGACAATGTTTCAAATATGTTTGTGTCATAAAAAGTACATCTATTTTGTACATATGGGCATGAAAACTGACTTAAACATGGAAGTCAATAAAAATGCAAAACATTAGTAAGTTTTGTTCCATTCCCAATTGTCTTCTTTAAGGTATTCATTGTAATATGATGCATGAGTGAATTATATTACCATTTATCGTGATTTCTGTGTTTGTGTCATACTCACGATACACTCAGGGATGAGTAGGCATTTGTGCTAGATTCTGTGAAAGTGAATTGTAAGATATGACCTCACCCTGGAAAACGCAGGATTAAATTTCAGACATAGTGGACAAGTGTAAAAAAAAAATAAATAGCCTCATCTCCTTCAACTCCTAGTTTTATCTCTAATTATTTGCTTACAGAGTGCAATAACTCATTGTGAACCCACAATTCAGTAGTAAATACTCTCACTCCCTGTGCTGGCTCAGCAACTGTGATTGCAAGTTGAGAATTAAAGTTCTGACCAATGTCTTCAAACAGTTCCATCCTGCTCACAATAAAGTTCTGCAAGAAGGTAAACTCATTATATGTTCTGAAGAGGAATTGCAATCTGAGTTACAGTCTGTCAGGGTCTCAAAGGGAAACAAATAGAAAACATCTCTCTGTGTATGTTGCATTTTTTATACTAATTGTTTCCATTTTAGATATTACCAGAAAAAATGTTTATCATACTGTCTTAGTTTCTAACAGAAGTTACTTCTCTCACAGTGTCTGGTATGATGTTTTGTTTTCAGAAGAGAAACAAAACTGATAACTCCTGGCAGTGTTGAACACAGCCAAGGACATATTCTGTTCCTCAGTGAAGCAGTTAGAAGGCATAAGGAGCCGGGAACTGGGAGGGGACAGGACCAGGGCAGCTGATCCAAATTGACCAAAGGGATATTTCATACCACATAACATCATGTAATATAAGGAAGGGAAGTGAGCTGGGAGGGCCCGTTTGCTTGGGGATTGGCTGAGCATCGGTCGCGGTCGGTGAGCGATTGCTTTGTGCAATCACTTGTTTTGTATATAGTTATCATTACTGTTATTTTACTCTATTTTCCTCTTTCTGTTAGTAAATAGTTTTTATCTCAACCCATGAGTTGTACCTTTTTTTCTCAACTCTCTCCCTCATCCCAGCTGGGAGGAGGGGGGGGGTGAGCGAATGGCTGTGTGGGGTTTCCCGGCCTGCCAGCTGAAACCAGAACACATATTCTTGCAGATTCATGTATAATCATGGCAGAAATAAATTTTCCTTAGACAATTTATAAAATTGAAGGTTACTCACATCTTGCAAACAACTTTAATATTGCATGGCATGTAAAAAGATACCAAATAGGAAATCAATTCAAAAACTGAAAATGAGAAAAACAAAATCCCTATAAACTAAATTAACAAAAATCAACAAGGGCAAGTTTACACCAGTGACCTTAGCTGACTTTTATTAGAGGATAATTACTGCACAATCAATAGTCTTTATGCATAACTATGGACACAAATGATCAATGGAAGGTGATAAAAGAATGTTGATCAATAGACATTACAGTCTGGCACATGATTGCCCAAGAAGTGGGCAAAAGTATATAACTTCGTGACTTTAGAAAGCCAATATGGGAATCAGGACTCATCAATGTCTGGGCTTTGAGCAATTTCCATGGCATACTAGACCACTATTCTGTTTAAATCCCTTTCTATACAACCAAGTTAAACAACCTGGTTATAACATACATGCCTAATAGTTTGAATTCATTTTTGTGAGATATGAACAGTCACACTGCTGAATAGTTGCTACAAATCACGTATCTGTGAAAATGAAGATGCTCCACTTATCTGCTTGAGATCATAATCAAATCAAAGCATAGTTTCTTTCCTCCAGTAATAAAAAAGGGAACATCAAGACCCTTGTTGAGACATTGAACTGTAAAAAAAAAGACAGTGTTATTCACTAGTTGCTACTAGAGATGTCCTTAAGTGTTGAAGTCTATAATTCAGAAAATAATTCTTATTTTTCTTTTTTTTTTTCATTCTAATCTATGTTGATCCCTAAGAGACAACGGTCAGTCATCTATAGAATTTAAAACATGTTTACCACAGCTCCACATATATACATTCCTCCTCGTGCAGCCAGAGAGAACTGTGGAAGATTATCCCTAGGACATGATTTCTGCAGAGAGCACATACATTTTCATACAGGAAATCATGGAAAATATAGAATCTTTTAGGTTGGAGAGGATATCTGGAGAAATATTTAAGTATCCCTTTTGATCCTGGTCAGAATTTGCTTCTAAGAGTGCGGTTGGTCAGAATAAAGAATAGAAT
The DNA here is from genome assembly GCA_013396635.1 of Penelope pileata. Lineage (NCBI taxonomy): Eukaryota > Metazoa > Chordata > Aves > Galliformes > Cracidae > Penelope > Penelope pileata. Next base: position 37,322 of record WBMW01005977.1, read on the forward strand.
CCAAATGTTTTCACATAAAAGGACCATATTTTTTTTAGTTAAAAAATGGATTAGAAAGTCTCTCCATGCAAAGGGTAAGACAACAAACTTACTACTGTAAAATTATGACAATTCATCTATCTTCCTAAGACCATTTAATGTGCCCTGCCTTGAAGACTGTTTAGATGATTTCAAGGTAAACATACAGTTTTAAATCAAGAAACGGTGCAAGTTCTCCATTTCCTCAAAAATACAGTTTTAGAATAATTTTATGGATCTGATATTAACCACAAGTAACCAATCAAATGCCAATTCTATTACTTAATCATGCTTTCAGACCTCGTCCCTCTGGATAAACAAATTACCCTGATTCTTTAGCAATACGTGTCTAGGGCCAAGAAGAAATTCCTTGTTTTATTCAGTGAGTGCTGACTCTCCACTGTGGTTCCAAAAACTTCATCAGTATTAGTTGCCTTTAGTAAACGCTCCAGGATAAGAATTAAACTGCTAAAGAATGACACCACGCAAAATAACTTTGTAATTTTTTTACAAAACTGAAAGACTAAGATTGTTTGGTCAGAATGGGTTGATTTGAATTTTCAAATATGACAATATCTTTGATTGTTGTTTCCTCTATGATTAGTTGGCTATTACAAGTTGTTAATTTACATCTGGACAAGAAGCTCAGAATGACACCCATCTCTGAACCATTTTATTGGGGTAGTGATGTCATCTGTTTCATCATTATCCAATCTAAATTTCTTCAACATGTCCATGTGCAGCTAATTGATTGTATTGTAAGGAAAAATCTTTTGACTATACATAACTCTGTTTTAGACCTTCTAATCCTATGATAAATGTATTAACAGCCTTTACAAATTATTTATTTATAATTCCATGGAGGGCACAATTAGCAGAGAGTATCACGGTGGACTGGCAGTATCTTTATGACATTATATTTAGATGATTGTGGCTTTTGGTTAAAACCCATTAAATTTTCTATAGGTACTATTCCTTTCCTTGGGATTGATTAAAGAGATGATAATCTGCTTTCTTGTGTAGGGCTGCATGACTAATTACTGGAGGCTCTTCTTGGAAAAAACAATTGACTACACTTTACGTATCCTGGTTCTATGACTTCTACGTTGTAAAACAGAGATTAATCAATGTAGCTGAATTACTGAATACTCCCCCTTGTTACATAGAAACTCATGTTTATATATTCAGATTAAATGTGCTTTTGTGTGAATGGACCAACATTTTATCTCTACTTAATACCTGACAAAGATTTGTGTGACAGCAACATAGACATTTGATATCATATAGATAGCTCATGAAAGGGTCTGCATTTTTTTAAGGAAATATTCCTCTTTGTTTTCTACTGATCCCGAAGGTAAAAAGTCCTTCTAGTGCCTGCAAGATTTCTCCAGTGCATTAGCTCACTTCTGCTAATGGAGAGCAACAGATTTACATGAGCTATGGAATTTGTCATCAGAGCCAGTGCACAGATCACGAGGTCTGCTTTTTCCTGATATATCTGTGTTCTTTATCCCTCGCTGCAGAAGTTCACAATTCCAGTACTGAAGTCCCCTTTACTTCACCCTGTACTTCATTTGTGTATATTATGTTTTTGGAGTAGACGAATCCCTTTACGTTGAAATAAGGAAGGGATGTGTGATCTCTGAGAGGACTTGTGAAGCCTGGTTAAGACACTGATAACTACCGTCCTTCAAGCATTTGTAGATTTTATATAAACAGAAATGTTGAAGATGTGGGTTTATTCAAGAGCCAACATTTCTTTGAACTTCTCTGTTATCACTACTTTGTTTAATGTGATTCCATTACAGTTTTGTGATTGCAGTCTTACAGTTTCTTCATGTACAGTGCAGCTGCATTCTTCTTTTTCATCTTGTAACTTTATTGTTACCAGCATGTAAGAAATAATTATGATTTATTTATACTTTTTTATACATAACCTTAATTTAAGGGCCATTATTATCCTCACTAGAAGAGAAGGTGAGAGAGGATTATAATAAATTCTGAAGTGTGTGATATAGAAGAATGTGTGCTCCTTAAACATTTGTAAGGTTAAATCAAATCTCCTTTCTCTACTTTCCAAATATTCAAATAGTCTTAGCTGCAGACAATTGATAGGGTGAAAAACGAAATATACAGATGCTTGAAATGATCTATCTGCTTTTTTCTGTCCCTCTTTCCTAGTTCTTGAATCATGTTCTAGGAAGTATCTGGTAGCAGCAGGAAAGTAGAATATGATGGTCTTTTTGACACAAGACCTTATCACAAAATCATCAAATAACAATGTTTCTCCTGAGGAATGATATCCTTTTGATATGTTTGTATCAACGTATTCAATTCAGAGGCAAAGCACCAAAAGCATTGCAAAGAAACATCCTGGAGGTCAGAACTTTAGCTGAGTAAAACCAATTGCTTTTAAAAGGCAAATGTTTTAACTATGCTAAACATTTCTTCAGCAACATTTCATCTCCTTTACATTTGCAAGACTACTACATAGGGATAGCATTGCATGATCATGATCTGCACTTTAATGTGATGCAACTTTTTCCTTACTGTGTTGAAAAGGCACCTTTCACTTTGCAAAGGAGCGAAGCACAAATTCCTGTATACCATCTTCCATGCACAGGAACAGTCAGTCATTCAAGATACACAATATAGAAGGAGATTAAACGTCCTCTGCACCCTGCCATAATTCACCAAATATATCAGGTAATAAAATCCCATGATAACTCACTTTTCTTGACAAATCTTGTAATGAGAAGTGAAAATGGGACAAATTCATCTATTCGCTTGACATAGATTGTAACTAGAAGGAGAAAAACTTTAAAGAATCTTTCCATCTTGTTTTAGAATATTTAACTTAGTAAACTCAAATGTTCTAAACTTTATCCCCTTTTTATGGAAACACTATAGATACAGTACATATGACACACTTAAAGATGAACTGCAAGATCATAAGAAAATGAAAGGAATTAATTAGCCCAGTGTTCAAACAGATAGTTTCATGATATGAGAGTTTAAAGGCAGATGCTAATATTAATACAATTTTACTCCTTGTGCAGTTGTTGAGGCTAAAAAATGTCTGGAAAACAACAGAGATAAATAAAGTAAATTCTCCATATATTTGCAAGAAGTCTCTAAAGGTACTGTATAAACAAAGCTAATTTTGAAAACTACTGTACTCAGTTTTCAAACACTCCCACAAAGAGTCTCAAATGAATAGAGTGACTTCTTCACCTTGAGTATTACCAATGTGAAGCCTCTATACAACAGATCTCCTAAAAGAATTGAGTGAAATTGTACACAGTATATCACCAAAATATGAGGGCAAAGAGATGGCTCAACTACATAAAATTACATGAAAGCAGAAAGCTTAAAAATATTTAGATTGCATCCTGCTGACACATTCTGAAAAACTACATCATGTACTATCAGAGTGACCTCTGCCCATCTTGTCACACTACATCAGCTTGTCTTTTGTTACTATGTGTGTTGACAGCACATTATGTGATGAAACATGACATAATATGGAGGACAATCTGAAATGAAGAAGTAACCTTTAGTGACATGTATTGCATTAAAGCACCAATAGTACAAGTAATTGGTAACATTTTGATCTGTTCAGAGAGTTAGAATGAATGTTCTTTAATGTTATATGGGAACTTGTTTACAGATCAGGGTTAAAATGAGCTTTTAGGTAAACGGACCAGTTTCCTGCTACTTTGTATGAAGAAGAGGTTCTCTTATATTTAAGAGCATTTTCTCTCGTGATGTATGTCATTTTGTTTTCGTGTTAGTAGCAAGATCTATTCTCCTATGAGCTTCTTTTCATAAGAGAAGTAATTCGGTACTTATGGTGTCATAGATAGGAAATCTATGAAGGAGAACTGAAGTAAAATGTCTTCCACTCTCCTGAGTTGGAGCGCAATCCACTCTACGTTTCCTCATGAAGTTTAACGTTAGTTGGGAGGGAGAATGAACATAAGAAAAGAAAAAAGGCAAATGGGCAAAATCATCTATGTGGAGATAATTTGTTGGCCAAAAGTAGTTTAGTTTCTTCTGGACGACACTGCTTAAAGCACTAATTAGTTTTACTCAGAACCATATTGAAATATTCATGCTGTAGCCAATTCCTAAGACCTACACCAGGCATGTCCAACCTACAGACTGCAGGTTGCATGTGGCCTGGCACAGCTCGCAATGCAGCCTGCCCCCTGACACTATGTTGTCATGGAAGCGACTCTTACATGCCAAGTGGATCAGCCTGGCCCTAGGCATGCACCAACCAAGCATTGGTCTGTGACTGGCAAAGAGTTGAATCCAGGACATAGGGAGGGTGCAGTGCTAACCCAAGTAAATAATTTTACGCATTTTGATTTATTGGCTAAATACAGTCCTGTGAATAATGAAAAATATGCAGCCTTTCTTTCTGTTTTGAAAAAGAAATTTGAGACTAGCTTTCAAGATTACTGAAAAATTACCTACTTTTCGGTATATCTGCGACTCCATTTTCGGTCAACATAAATACATTACCTACAAATTTTCAAATGGAATGTATAGAGTTGCAATCAGACATTCAACTCAAAGAAAAATTTGAACATGTCCCTCTACTAGACTTCTGTAAGACCTATCTTACTAGAGAAAAATATCCCTCACTTCACAATCACATCATATGCATGTCATCAGTTTTTGGCAGTGTATACATTTGTGATCAAGTGCTTTCAGCGATGAAGCACAGGAAGAGCAAAATTTCATCAAAAGTCTCTGACAAACACCTTGAGAACTCAAAAAGAATTGCAAACATCTCAACTGAACCAGATTGATGGGGATATTTATTACTTGGCTCGTGAAACTATCCTCAGTGCCTTCCAGGATCCCCCTGGATTGTCTACAGCTCACAGTGCTACTGTGCCAGCAGATGTACCATCTGTCCCTTAGCCAGATGGAAGCCTGTAATTGTGATGCTTCCTGCAGTGGGAGGAAGAAGGCTCTGCTTGATCAGGTGGTCTGTAGTAGACACCAACCACAAGGCTCTCTTTATTGCCTCAATCTCTGACTCTCACTCATAAGCTTTTGACTTGCTTGTATCCATTCCTCAGGAACAACTCTACTCCTTTTTTATGCAGAGGTCAACACCTCCTCCCCTCTTTCCTCACCTGTCCCTTCTGAACAATGTATAGATATTGATAACCACACTCCAGTTGTGGGAATCGTCCCACCAGGTTTCAGTGATGGCAACTATGTTGTGGTTTTCCACTAGCACAATGACTTCTAACTCCTCCTGTTTGTTTCCCAAGCTGTGTGCATTGGTGGAGAGACCCTTCAACTGGGCAGCCAGCCTTGTTGCCTTCTTGGAGGATAACTCTTTAATTTCTTTGAAGTATTTCCCTTGAGTTTCGTTGTCTTTTCATGTTGTCTCAGTAGTCCTTAGATCATTGTCGTAAGATTGCAAGTGTGCTTCAGTGTTGCAAGCACATCTCAGGGTTGGAAGCTGAGGACCCCCACTAGTACCATGTCCCTCTAATCTAGCTATGCTATCCCACCCCATTTTGTGGGCAGGTTCACTATTACAAAACTAGTTTAAAGCCCTGCCAATGACCCCTGCTATCTTTTCCCCAAGAAATGTCTTCCCACTTTGAAAGAGGTAAAACTCATCTGGTGACTGCAAGCCCGGTGCCATGTAGGCCATCCCATTGTTGAAAAACTCAGAACTGTGGAGGTGGCACCAGCCATGAAGCCAAGTATTTATAGATTGGATCCTTCTGTTTCTTTTAGTGTCCTTATCCACTACAGGAAGCGGAGACAAGAATATGACCTGTATCCAAATTCCTTCAGCAGAAATCCAAGAGCTTTGAAGTCCTTTTTGATGGCACTTGAACTATGTGCAGCTGCTTCTTCACCACCCACAAGGAAAAGCAGTAACGGATAATGATTTGTTGACTGTACAGGGCTAGGTACTTTCCTGGTGACAATCTTCACTAGAGACCCAGGGAGACAACAGAATTCTCTAAGAAGAGGGTCTGCCTGGCATATTTGGTGTTCAGTTCCTTGCAGGAAGGAGAACACCTGCAATGATATCTGTCTCTTCTCCTTTGTGGATGCAGCCTCAATACTGGGTGAAGGCTTTTCTGGTTTTGATTTTGTTGGTTCCTCTAGTATAAATGGGCTATTATCATCCACAGATGAATATCGCACATCCAGAGTCTTGTACGTGTTGTACAGAGGTAACTAGGGGGATGGAATGGGCAAGGAGTGGTTTCACTTTCATCCCCAAGCATGGACTTGCCTCTATCCACTACTTTCCTTGGAGATGTTGTTACATACAAAATACATAATATTTTTCTTACATCCTTTCTTATTTGCAGCATCAGTCAAAATATTTATCAAGTGAAGAATGGATCCTTTTCATATCAACAAAATTGGTATTCATTTCTTTTCAGCAGACTATGTGAGCCACAAAGGTAATCATTTTAGGCATTGAATTCCTTGTAAATTATTTTCTATTAAGGTTCAAATTTAGCTGATTTATTCATGTGATATTTTTTCTTCTCCTCTGTTGAAAGATTTCTTTTTATAAATTAATTAGAATTTATTTAATAATTAATATCAACTAGGCAGGCATGAACTAAAACTCACTCCTTTAATTAAGGAATTAGTTGGGATTTAAGCACCTATAATTTCTTCTTTTTTAATTCTTAATAAAGGAAATAAAGACATACTGTTAAACAACAACATCCATGGCAATCTGATTTTGCAAACTATAACCAGAATTGAAAGGTTTTATTTTTCTTTTCTGAATTAATCTTCTGTAGATGAACAAGAAATGGAGTAAAAAAATAGTATAGGTATCAGTAACTGAAAAATATTTATCATTGAGAAGTAGAATACACTTTTGCTGTGGTGTTTGTTTAAAACAATGCTCCCTTATTTTGCATTTCAAAGCAAGATCATATAGCCTACTATGAGGGCTGCTCTGAAAATAATGCCTCCTATTTTATTATCTTGGCTCACGATGTCAGAAGCAGATGTTGATGATATGGAAGTAGAGATTAAACCTTCCTGCCAATACTCCATTAAATTTTCTTGTCATGCAACTAATGGCAGCAGACGGACAGTCTGACGTGGAAGTGTGTATAAAGCAAAGTTCTGTAACTGAATTCCTCCATGTGGAAAAAAGTGCACCAGTTGACATTTATTGTTGCTTGCTAAATGTTTGAGAAAACCAAACAGTGGATGTGAGCACAGTGAGGCAGTAAGTGACGCATTTCAACAGTGGTAGCATCAGCACGAAAGACAAGTCACGTTCCAGGCAGCCATGTGGATTTTTATATGCGTGGCATGCAGGCTCTTGTTCACAGCTGGCAAAAATACATAGCTAATTGTGATCACTATGTTGAGAAACACTATTTTGTAGCTGAGAATTTGCTCTAACAAATACAGTTTTGTGCTTTTTGTATCTGTTGCAGTTTTCATAGAGATAAATATGAGGCATTACCTTCAGAATGACCCACATATAACTTTTCACTTTGAAAATAAATATTACCCAAAAGGAGGAAACAAAAGAACATATTTATTCTATGTGATTCTACTACTCTATCTGATCTGCTTTTTTGAAAGATATCCTGAGCTTTTTGGTCAGTCTCCATTCCTCCTTTTCCTAAGTCTGACTTTTCTTGCAGCAGCAGTTCTTCGCATGGGAAGACTGGTAGCTCTCTCTTCGCATGCACAATTACAGTCAGGTGTCTGGGAAGTTTCTGCTTGTGTTTTTAAAAATTATAGTGAGTTAAAAGCACCTAGAATGAAATAAGTCCAAGCTGAAGGAAAGAACTGAAGAAGAGTCAATCAATTCATTTTGTAATAACAAAAGAGCACTGCAATAGCATCTGCTGGCCCCAACTCAGTTCCACAGTTTTTGTTTCCCTAGGCATATAGTACATGTGAGATATGCTAGGCTGTGTATGTTATCTCAATTCCTTTTAAGCTGTTTAAATACAGTGAAGTAAATAATTATTATGTATGATTCTCAAGACGTGAGATAGGGAAGAGGAAATAATATAAAACCTACGTCTGCTAAGCAGATGGATTGGCAGATATTAGAATAAAGCTTCCCTAAACATTTAATCAAAAAGTCACAAATTCTTTGAGCAGTTTTTTTGCATCAATATTTTTGTTTACTGCTCTTCTTCATCCAAATCCCTCTACAGTCTCTTCCTCTAAATATGGCAGGTATAGTTCATTTCATTTTTCTTTCCCTTTTTTGCTCCATATTACAGTAATTAAGTGAAACTATTCCTAGCATCAAGCTGCTAAAGACAGGACTAATAGGGTAGAGATGTAGAGAGCTTGTGAGCACAGTGATTTCTGAAAACACAATTTACAGAATCACAGAATTACAGAGGTTGGAAGAGGCCTCAAGAGATCATTCAGTCCAACCCCCCTAATAAAGCAGGCTCTCTACAGTCGGTTGCACAGGAAAGCATTCAGGCGCATCTTGAATATCTCCAGGGAAGGGAACTCCACAACCTGTCTGGGCAGCCCAGAACCAGACACACTATTCTAGATGCGGCCTCAGTAGGGCAGAGTAGAGAGGGAGGATTTACTCTCTGCTGGAAGTTAGTTTTGAAGCTCCTGTTTCCGTCTTAAAAAAGTGATACTTGGGTGGCAACATCTTATTGATGTCCCTTTCCAAATTGCAATTAGTGTTATAACTGAAGGAAATAAAGACAAGTCATCATAAAATTCAAACATTCAAGCTCATATTTTTGTAAATCACAAAATATATTTTTCTGTAATTCTTCTATATGCAGGCTTCAGATAAAACTTTGGTAGTAGTCTTTAGACAATTTTAACAAATAATTCTTTTTCAAAGTGCCATTTCTGTTTATATTATTCAAAATCTAAGTGACAATGAAAGCAATCAGGTTAACAAGCCTGGAACTTGGATGTCTTTTTTCCTTAATTATAATCCATCAGTAGTCATCCCACCAAAGTCAGTAGAAATACCCCCAAGATGTTCTAAAAGAAGTGTCAGATCCCTTTACTTATCTGTCTATTTATCTCCTTGTCTGTCTGTCTATTTATCTGTCTGTCTATCTGTCTGTCTGTCTGTCTCTCTCTCTCTCTCTCTCTACCTACCTACTACCTACCTACCTACCTACCTATCTATCTACCAGGTTGGATGGGGTCCTGGGCAACCTGATCTAGTCCCTAATCTGGAGGTTGGTGGCCCTGCCTGCGGCAGGGGGGTTGGAACCTGATGATCCTTGGGGTCCCTTCCACCCCCAGCCATTCTATGACTCTATGATTCTATGATTCTATAGCCTGTGAAATTTCCTCCTGCTGCCTTATTTCACTTGTGTTTGAGTTGTATATAGCAGTGAACACTGGTATAGCTTTGCTGTTTACCAATCTCATTGTGTACAAGTCTCTGGCCTTTTTAGATTCTCTGAGGACAAGTGAATTTCCAAAGATGATTTCTATATGGCAAAGGACTCTCCCTCAGCAGTACAGTTATCCCTTTCCATACTGACTGATGAGGCATTCACAAGTTCTTTTCATGGGATTGCATTTCAGTCATCTCTAAATGTCCCATTCTAATATTGATAATTCTTTTTAATGAACTGATATATAGCATCCTTATTTTAATCATTTTTTTTTACTACAGTCTTTGACAAAGACACAAACATTACACCTACTACGTTATATACAGCTCTCAGCATACCAAAACATATGAGATCTCATTTGATATGCATGGTATACAAAGTAACTGTTTTCAGTTACTGAAGCAGATAAGCAAAAAAGGTTGATTAAAAAACCCTACATATAGTAAAACCCTTTGAAAGGATCACATAGAATTCATTAAAAGCCTGGGATGGTAGAACAAGTAGCTAATCAAAGTCATTGCTGCTGTTTAACATTTTTGTCGGTGATATGGACAGTGGGATCGAATGCACCTTCAGCAAGTTTGCAGATGATGCCAAGCTGTGTGGTGCAGTCGACATGCCAGAGGGAAGGGATGCCATCCAGAGGGACCTGGACAGGCTNTTCAGCCTGGAGAAGGGAAGGCTGTGGGGGGACCTGATAGCAGCCTTCCAGTACCTGAAGGGGGCCTACAGGAAAGCTGGGGAGGGACTTTTCACAAGGATAGATAATGACAGGACAAGGGGTAATGGTTATAAACTGGAAGAGGGTAGATTTAGACTAGATGTAAGGAAGAAATTCTTCCCTGTGAGGGTGGTGACACACTGGAACAGGTTGCCCAGAGAAGTTGTTGATGCCCCCTCCCTGGAAGTATTCAAAGGCAGGCTGAATGGGGCTTTGGTCAACCTGGTCTAGTGGGAGGTGTCCTTGCCCATGGCAGGGGGGTTGCAACAAGATGATCTCTAGGGTCTCTTCCAACCTGAACCGTTCTATGATTCTATGATTGTCATAGCCAAACAATGAAGCAGCAAATATAAACATACTATAATTAACTTATTGTTGTAACATACTTGAACTCAACAGTGAGCTGTTTTCTATCAGACTCAGAATATGATGAAATTTAGTGGAAGTCCTTTTCCACTTACTTTGATGAACTTTCCGTCAATTTTGCATTATTTATAACTCTCAAAATTCCAAATGCTGTCATAAATGCAGCTAGTCACAACATTTGGCATTTTTTCTAAATTAATTTCAAAAGTAAAGTTTTCTGGTAAAAGTTGTTCACAGAAAATCCAACTTATCAAAATATTATAAATGAAATTATTTTCAGTTTTTGATGCACAATTTTATGAACCTCAGTATTATGAAAGGAAAGATGTGCTTTTAAAAAAGGTAGTTGAAAACTCAGTTAAGGTAAAAAGCAACAGTTCAAAAAGGAATGTTCTAACCATACTTATTCATTGGAATATGCACCAAACTATCAAATAAACATATTGACAAGACTTAGTCCCAGAAGCACTATTAACCGCCAAGGAAACATTTCTTATAGAGTTAAATAGCTTTTAAAATGGTCTCTGAGCTTTCTTGCAATTCCCCGGCCTATATCGCATGAACAGACAATGCTTCTTCCCAACCCAACAGCGTTTTTGTGGCAGTCAATCTCTACAGATGTCTTTTGTCTTAAAATGTCTGCAGCTGCAGAGGGATCCAGCCATGAGAGTGTGTTAGGAGCATGGCTTGCAGGAGCAGTTAATGGGATTTTCAATTTGTTTTTCAATTTTCTCATTTTCCACCCTATGAATCTAAATAATTGAAAAAGTTTTGTGAATTACAAATCCCACTGAAATCCCTGTACACAATAATAATTTAATTACTCAATTCTTTCTACTGTTATCATTGATGCAGTAATTGGAATTTCTTTTGCACTCTATATATTGATTATATTCCCAAGAGAAGGTAAATCTTTTTACTCCATATTTTTTTCTTTTCCATTATTATTTTTTTTTTTTTTTTTTTTTTTTTTTTTTTTTTTTTTTTTTTTTTTTTTTTTTTTTTCAAATGGAAGATTAATCAGAATCTTCCTGAAGTTTTCAGAACATCTAACTTATATCATTATCCAGAAGGCTGAATCTCCAGACCATTCATTTGAAGAACAGCTATTCAGAAATACAGAAATGTGGCAGCAGAAATACTGTTACTTTTTAATTTCTGAAGATCAGGGAATTCAGAGCCAAGAGGAATGCAGAGGTGTTTTTCTTTTTTTTTTTTTTTTTTTGTCTGAGCATTTTTGTTTGGTTTTGTTTTGTTTGGTTGGTTTTATTTTTGATTGTTATTACACTGTCTTCTTTGTCTCCTTGTTGTAAAGAGTGAGAATGAGCCAGACAGTGTCCTATCTATCAGAAGAAAGAAGATCATCAATAAATATTGGTACTTTTTAGGAGAGTGTTCTTTCACATCTTTCTGAAGACACTTTTCCCCTTACACTTGACTCTACAGGCACTATATAGGTCTGGACCATACAAAAATCTCCATACAAAAAGGTGCTCAAAAAACCACACCTTCACTGTGTAATGAGTTGTTCTGTAAAACACTGGATGCATACCACACCACTGATCTTCCTGAATGGTAACTTTAATTAATTATTTGCATTCATGCATAGTCATTTTCCATTAATGCTTCAGCACTGTAATAGAGTGATCAATAAAGTAAAAGTTAATTGCAAAATAGGCAAGACGTGGGAAAGGGTGCAGACCAGAGAGAGACAATAATAATATGCTAAGTTTATTACTGTTACACAGTAACATTGCCAACACAAATTGTTAATGGAAAAGCATAGAAACATCTTCTCCATGCAATGGACACCAGAATATAGTTTCTATTTTATCACGAAACCAAGAAAGATTAGGGTAATGTAGTCACCTTATTCATTACTAACTGACACACCTTAAAAACACAAGTTATGGACTAAGGATAGCATTGTGTCAAGTTCATGGTTGTGCCAGCCTGAACTAATGCACTCTTAGAGGCCTCTATGAGTGTTTCAACCTCTGCCCTGTAAATGTCCAGTCTGATCAGGAAATACAATTTTATAATTGAGACAAACAATATTCACAGCAAACATCTGAAGCAAACAATCTTAAGACTAGCTAACTGAACATGCAAACCACAGAATCACAGAATGGTTGAGGTTGGAAAGGACCACTTGGGATCATCTAGTCCAATCCTCTTGCTTCAAGTGGAGTCACCTAGAGAACATTGCCCAGAATCACACCCAGGTGGGTTTTCGATATTTCCTGAAACGAAGAATCCACAGCCTCTCTGGTCAGTCTGTGCTTGTGGACAGTCACCCCCACAGTGAAGAAGTGAAATGAATTCTTTCATGAGAAATACTAAATTTTCAAGCTGAGAGGAAAACAAACAAACAAACAAAAAAGCTTTAAAATGAAATTCTGTCTATATGTTCAATTGGTAATTAATGAAATTATGTTTGACAAAAATACAGAATACCCAACTGAGGACTGAAGTATTAAAAAAAAAAGAAAATAATAATGAGATCCTATTTATTTTTGAAAATTAAAAACTTAGTGCAAGAATAATGAGATCACTTCAGCAAAAATATATGATGTAGCCTTGATCTTCCAGTGGTCTTGGAGGAAAACCCTTCCCGTTCCATTTTTCGGTACACACATACACATGAAAAAAAGATATCTATAAATGTGACATGGAAGTAACAGGAACAATGTAATAATATAGCCTAGATACTGACACAGAGCCTTTCGTTTTTGAATTTTTAATTATGACTCTATATTTTCTTTTTCTGTAGATTTTTTCAAATTCACAGATTTCGTAGATATGACTGCAGTTGATTTGAGTTTACCAGCCTTCACTGAAGTCTACTTGGGAACTTGGGAACAATTAGTATAAAATCATGAGAATCCAAACCTGCTGGTGAACTCAAACAGGTTTTCTATTTTCCACACCTCAGCTTACCCAAGGCTTTATACAAAAGACGAATAATACTATATTATTTAATAAAAAAATAAATCAAAGAAAAAAAGATGATAAAATAACCATTTACTGTGGAATAAAACTGTATTTTTGAAAAATGAAGACCTGAAAACAATTGAAAGGAGGAAAAAAATAATCTATTCATATTGTCAATGATTTGAGCAGAAAACTGTTGTGTTTGCAGAAAGATCAGTTTAGGAGATCAATTATTATTTTCTTTTCAAACGCAAGTGTGAAGAGTAGAAAAAAAGAATGTAAAATAGTACAGCATTGTTTGTCTGGGAAAAAATAAAAACCAATGGTAACAAATCATAAATCAACATAACCTCACTTTGATCTCTGAATTATTGAGCAGAGAACTAAAACCTTTGAGACAGTTGAACAATCTATCACTTGCTAAGCTTTCATTAAAAAAAATTAGTTCATAGTATGTAATTATCTTGTCTATACTTTTTAATTCCTTTTAACTGTTTAGATAGAATTTTACTAATAGATTCTGTTATGGTTTGACTCAGCAGATAGCTAAGTTCCACAGAGTTATTCACTCACCCTCCCCCCTACCCAAATGGGACAGGGGAGAGAAGTAGAGAGATATGCAGTAAAATGCGTGGGTTGAGATAAATGCTATTTACTAAAATAATAAAGAGAACAAAAGAAATAACAGTACATATATATATATGCATATACAAAGAGGATACGCAGAGCAAGGGTTCACAGCCAACAACAACCCTTCCTCTCGACTAGCCCCTTCCGTAACGAAGAGAACCCGGAAACCCAACAAACCAATCACATGATGTTATATGGGATGGAATAGCTCTTTGGTCAATTTGGGTCAGCTGCCCTGGTCCTGTCCCCTCCCAGTTCCCAGCTCCTTATGCCCCCCTTAACTATTTCACTGGCAGAGGAATGCGGCAGTGAGTTATGTCCTCGGCTCCGTTCAACACTGCCAGGATGTTATCAGTATCTCTGAGGCACAAGATAGCTTCATACTAGACACTATGAGAAGCGTAACTTCTGTTAGAAACTAAGACAGATTCTTAATATTCCTTACTGCAGGTAAACAAAATCTTAATGGACTTCTGGTGCAACTATTTTAATATTTTAATTTATTTGAGGCTTTTAATTGAGAAAAAAACTGAGAAAAATGTCTTCCTTCTTTAATATCTAAAATAACTACTACATTTTTTTCAAAATACAAAATTGAAGGCAACTGTATTTTCTAGATCCTCAAATATTTAATACACTTTGAGAATCTCCCAGAATATTCTGCTTTCTTACTTATTCTAACTGAAGTCAGACCAGTATTTTTGCAAGCGTACCAAACTTCCTTCCTAGCTTCTTTACCTTAAGTATACGCAGCATGTTTGCTATCCTTTGTCTTCCAGCATACTTACATTTTAATAAATTTAATAAAAACCTTTTGAATCAGACTTGTAATTCTATCTTCCATTTCATTCTACATTTCAAGATGTATGTTGTCCCATTCTTCTCATTTAAGAATAATCTTTCACTTTTAAGTCTTGATTCTAACCTTAACTACTACAAAGCCACAATTCAGCAGCTTCTTATGTCATTCAGAGCCTCTCTGAAGGACTGATTCCACTTCTTCAATTCACATTCTTTAATAATTTATCTTAGATTAGTACTTTTTACTGTTTGCTCAGATTGCTTTTTTCTTTCTTTCTTTCTTTCTTTTTTTTTTTGTTCTTTTTTCTTTCCACGATCTGAGAAAATACGGATTTTCACTGTTTTCCCTTTACTTTCTTCGTGGTCTCTTCTTACTGATTCCATAGCAGATTCTCCTTTCTGAATTATTTTTTACCCAGGAAAGACTATATTTTTTTCCCAACACTGCACACTCATCACTACTTTTTAAATTTGAAGACATAACAAGATTTCTCCATGTCTTTTAGCCAGCCAGGTTTGTTGTTTATCTCTCTCAGCTCACAGTATTGAGCTGGCTTATACAAGATCGGCAAATCCAGATATCAGAGGGCAAAGCTTTCCTGAGACAGTATGCAGATTGCAGAAGCAGATGTATATTAGTCTGCTAATGGATGAAGGTATGCAATTCATTTCTTAACATTCACCTAACTAGCTTCTTACAAATAATTCTAGTCATAGCTAAATCCTAAAGTTTTTGTATATCTAAGACTTAGGTGAGTGTAAAATCATCTGTAACAGCTGCCTTTGAAAAGCTTCATGGCCCGTCTCATGTACTAAATTTAGCAGATCAGACTACCTGTTAAACAAACCTGTGTGATTTCTGATGGGCCATGCAAAGTGTTCACTGGAAAAATCAGGGACAGCTTTTTACAGCTTCAACTCATGCTCCCAATTCATACTAGTGATGAACACTCGTTTGCACAAAGTCATCAAGCATCATTCTCTGATTGGTATGGAATGTGTTACGAGTGTCTTTTTTAAAGATTACATCAGGCCTGGTTCCTAGTGCAAGACATCACCTTGTCACAGATATTCACAATCTCTGATATTATATTCAAGGTGTTTAATGTCCCAGAATCCTAATATATAAAATGTTACCTGAATGGGGACTCTAACCTTAACGATTCTATGATTCTATTATTCTGGCTAATAATTTCTCAGATGCAAAAGGGATTTTTAAATCACTGTTAAATGTCTCTCTAGCAATGAAAAACTTTACTCAAATCATTGTTAAAAACAGCTCTAGGAATAACCTTTTAAAAGACTTAAGACTGAGGTCTCATGCTTCAGTTCACGATCGAGATTGTTTTTCGTTAAATTACTTTTTCTAAGATAAATACACAGCAGAGTATATTTAAAAATTAAAATAAAACAAAAGATTGCCAGAATAAAACACAGCAGATCATATATCACTCCTTCTATCATAAGAATGAGCCACACATGACAGATGATGAAAATTTTGCTTATTGCATGAAATCACTTAAATGATATACCAGTGATGGTCACATGAACATATATTTGAAAAGGAGTAAAATTAAACAATATCAGTTAATTAGGAAAATAAACTCCAGCCAGCGCAAATTTCTTGTGGAGTAGAAATAGGTCAAATCTAAGTACACTTCACATCTAATACTTGCTATAGAACAACTAATTTCTTATGTTTATTGAGAAGTGTGCCAAGATTCAGATTCCTGAAATAGTTATTCTGAGGCTAATTCAAGGCTGAGAGTATATGTTATCATATGACCATTTTGCCAAGTGTGAGATTTTGAGATGTTATTCTGAATAAAGCAAAAAAAGAAAGTCTGAATACAGTCCATCCTTATTTCAGGACTATCAGCAATAAAGAAGACAAGAGGGAGGTTGAAACCACGATGACATAGTCACAACTGTTCTCTTATTTTTTTCCTTTTTTTTAAATTATGAATATTTTTTGTCTTGTTTAGAATGTTTAATTTGATGTATGCAGTATGATTTTTGATTGGAAAAAATTTTTTAATAAATCCATTAATTTGAAATAACTAGTCATCTAATTCACTTTCAATTTGAACAGTGAGAAAAGAAATGCATTGTTATTTTCAAAATTATATCACAAACTATTCAGAGAAGAATAAACTGTGATCCTTCAAAGGGAGATTTTCACCATCTAAAATCCTCTCATTAAAAGAGAATGCAAACCTCAGACACTTCAAGGGTCATTTTAAATATTAACATATAAATCTAAAGTTTTTGCTTAACCTATAGGATTTCCTAGATCTATTATTTGACTTGCTGTATTTATTGATCACTGTAGTTTTGAATTTCTTGTGATTCCCAAAAGTTAGACACACTTGACATAAGTATACATTGCTATTATTCTATTATCCACAACTGTAGTGCTTTTTCTAGAAACTAGCCATGTCTCCAGATGGTGATTGACTCTGCAAGAAAGTCTTCTATTCAGTTAATGAAAAGAATTTTCATCACTGTTCTTCTTAAACCAGAGTTGCAGGTGGTAGGAAATTAGCCACAAAGGATTTCCTTTTTCCATGTTATTATTTCTGAACCCATTTAACAGACTTCTTCTGTACAGCATTCATAGTCTCCCTAATTTCTCTCTCTCTATTATGAATGCTCTTGATTAAGCATCTATTGTGCTACATTCTTATACACACGTCACACACACCAAAAATGCAAAAACCCACTATGATGAATACAACATTTTCTACCTGTAGACTCTGACAGATGGACTGCTGTGAATCTCATCTTCACTGTGGTTTTATATGGGCAAATCTTAGCTTTTAAGTATTGTTAAGAGAGATGAGATTTTTGGCTGCTATAAACTATAATGATCTAACATCTGAGCTAGTCATCTTAACTCCATTTTCCCTGTACCGGTGAGAAGAAGTTAGTATGTTCGTACATGATTCATTCAGAGACATCTCCCTCCCCCCCTCCCCTTTAGGATGTCACTCATCTAGGTGAGATACAACGTTTAGATCTGATCCTGAAAGTTAAATGAAGGGCATGTGTCTACTGGGACGAACTTGTCTTCCAGACACATGTATGAATGGAAGAATAAAGATTCTCCTGGAAGATAATTACATACATTAACAAAGTAGGACACAATATCATATAACTGAAACTATACAACTCCTAGACAAGAGCTTTTACCTGACTTTCTTGCAACTTGACAAAGTGAGCTGTGTCTCTCTGAATCCACATAGTTAGAAATGTTCTGTTAATTTGCTACCATTAAAAGGTGGGCAATCTTTGTTAATAATAATTTAATGTATGGCAGAAACCATGTTGTTTGATGCATACACTCATTATTACGTTTCTAGCTAATTACAGCTTTACAAATTATTATGCCTGTAGAGTATATGCAAGAGAGATTGGGAGGAAAAGAGGAGAATATTATGTAGCAAACCAATACGCGGACATTTCATGCTGGAAAAAGAAAAAAAAAAAAAAAGGATGATCTTCCGTGTTTGCACCAAGTTTTTTTTTCCATCTTCCTGATGAGAGCTCTATAATATTAATTCCACTATCCTGAATTAAATTTTATCTAACAAAGTACTAAGAAAAACCCTTTATCTGCATTATGGACTGCATAATTTTCTTTATAATTTTCTTGCTTTGTTTCCTTTTTGAAATGGTATGAAAAGGGACTTGTACTGGAGACAAATATATATTTGACTGAGTCTATGTTAAACAGGGTATGCCTATAGGTTTAATAGGCTCTGTCTTTTTTGCTAACAGTGAAACACTGGAATAGTGTAACAAGAGTTATTACTTACTAATACATACATATTTCTAAATTCTATTTTTACTGCCCTAAAAACAAAGAAGGAAACAAACAAGAACAACAACAGAAAAACTAAATCTACATATCAGTGAGTGAAATCTTAGCATTTTGATTAAGTATTGATACTGTCCATATTGCACTGCTCAGAAAGAGAGAAATGTGATTATGAAGGTACTTGGAGAGTGAAGAGGAAAAAATTTTCTGAGTGTTTTTTCACGTTCCAGCAAAATTCCACCTATCACTCTCATAGTCTCAGAATGAAAATAAAATCACTGCTATATACAACAGAAGTTAGTCAATCTGCAAACATTTTGTTTCAGATATAGGTATTATATGGTGTAGGAGAAATGCTAGGTCATGGCCTTAATCTGTGATTGAGCATCGGGAGTAAGGACTGTAGCTGGCTTGAGAAGCGCAGGCATATTTTTAGAACCTGAGCTCTCCTCAAGCCTGGAAGGGGCGGGCCAAGAGTGAGGCTCCCCTGGGCTCATTTAAGGGTCAGCCACAGAGAGAAACATATTTCTCTTAGACACCAGCTACTCTTTGAGGAAGCATCATCTCAGTTCTGATCATCAATTGTGTGAGTCAGAACTTCTGTGAATATTCTGTTTATGCTTATTGTTAAACCCTCAGATACTTTGCCTACGATTGCTAAGAATCTATCTGAAGCAATTTCACTGCTTTGTTTGCAGAACATATACCAATAGAAGTGGTAACTATCCAAACACTACAAATATAGAAAGTGTAAAAATAAACAAATACTTGTTTTCAACATATCTGCTTTGTATTCAGCTCAGTTGCCCCAACACAAACAGTCTGACTGCTTATTGTAGCTGTAGTGTACAACTTGGAGTATTCACAATCCACTGTATTTAGTAAGTTTGAAAACACAGGAGAGAAACATCTGACTTAAATGATTAGGATCCTTTTCTGAAATCAGAATTGAGATCCTGCTGATTATGCAGTGCTCTAAAAAGCTTCCTCAACTATGACACTTGTATATTTGAAATCCTTGTGATATGCTAAGATAATAAAACAATGTACTTCTAATTTTTATTTCCTCAAAGAACTACAGGACTTCAAAAACTATCAGAAAGTTGAGATTGGTACAGTCCTCTTTGGAAACTGGCTTTACCTTACCCGTAACTTGTTGGTACAAATTTTCCTATTAGATCGTGTTGCATACCAAGCAGAAGATGTACTTCAAGCATTGATGTGATTACAACATATTCTTAGAAGACAGAACAGGCCTTGTTACTCTTCACATGTGAACAAAGGCACTATACAGTGGCTTTGTCTCCAGTAAGTTCAGCAGAATTAAAACATTGATTATTGTTCTTCTTTACTAAATCAGAAAAATCTGAAATACCATCAGTGAATTCTGCCACGTCGCTATCAGGTCTCTAAGTGCATCTCCATCATTGCTGTGGTAGCACGGGTACAGAGCTAAATTAGAAAATGGTACAGACACCCAGCCTTGAAGAGTGCTCCTCTTCAAAGCTCTGCTGAGATGTTTAGAAGGATCTCCTCCCATCAGCGCTCAGGAACGGATTTTAAGCAGAAGGTCTTACCTCAGGTCTCTACCTGAGCTGTGTTGCACTGGTGTGACAGCCACCCCCCATGCCTGGTACATTGCATACCCTACAGATCTTAACCGTGGACCTGCCTCATCTCTATGGACTATGCTGAACTGTGGCTGATGATATCTGCTGCCGCCACACCTGATGCTGACTCTGACTTGCTGACTGGCTTCACCTCAGATTTCCTCTTCACTACAGACTCATCTGAGGACCTGAACTCAGCCAGTCCTGGTTTCTGTTCTTGGCTGTGCTCTGCTCACCTCACTCAGGTGCAGTGGGACTATTCCATACTGTTCTAAGCCACTCTGTCAGCCTTGTTAGGATGCTCATCTCCTACTTCATCCTAACAGAGTGGCCAGCCTGTCCTGCTATCTGGCTGTGCTGGCTTTCACACAGACGTCACTAATATACACAATGATATTTCATTTACTTCAATAACTTGTTACTCGGTTAATACTTCCCTTACTTTTAGAAAAAAATTCTGAATCAACAGCTTAGGAAACAGTAGAAATTGGCTAGTGATCTCCACAGTGAAGCTTCTCAAAGTGGGACAGGACCCTGGTAGGACACTACGTCCCTCAGTCCCAGCAGTAGAGATATGCATGTCTGCTTCTGCTCCTGCTTATCAGTCTCTTAATGGGGAAATAAACAGGCAGCAGAACCAGAAACTTGTGAGTGATACAAACCATTAAGCAGCATGAATTGCAAATTATGATGAGCCAGTACTCTTTGTAATAGTCTTGGAGCAAAATGAACAATCTTTAAAATAAACTGCTTTCTTAGGTTTATGGAGATCTTGAACAATAAAGAGAATCATGCAAGGAAAACTTGTTCACTGATATAACAAAAAAGAGGGATAGATTTGTTGAAAATTTCACTGCTGATAAAAACTGTTCAAGAACATTATTTATTGTGAAAGCTATGTAGGAAACAAATTTACCTAATCAAACATCAATTAAACTACAAAAACAAGCTCTATCAGCTGCTACAGGGGACAGCGCAAAGATATCTGCAGAATGGTCCCATTAGGGACCATTTTCTTTGGATAAAATGTCCACATAGCCAAACTGATTTGGTTACTAAATATCTAGGACTCTTAGAGTATACAGTGCTTTCAAATTTCAGATCATTTTCACAACAAATATTCCCCAGTATACACTTGCAAGACATACACATTTTTAATTTTAAAATATTTAATTTCCTATGATATTTCATTGCCTATGTTTGTTCTATTCCTTTAATTATAAACTGGAAAGAGAACTAAAGATCACCACACTTCACAGCCCAAGTTCTCTATATCTGGATGCCAAGTGTAGGGTGCTAACAGCTAAATGTGTGCCAGATGTTCTCGTTTAAACAGTAGCATGAAGGAAGCTTCCTAATAACTCCCTGCAACACATAGTTTTGGAGTAAATCAGTAATGAACAAAGTGGCTGACCTTCATGCTTCCTCTCAAGCATATGACAGATAATGTAAAATGTCAAAAAGCTTGTAAGAGTGAACTAGTTGTACAGGTTTTATAAACATCAGAAAGAAATAGCAATGGTCAGGTATTTAAACACTCTTAAGGAAAGATACCTTAATAAGACAGATGATTATCTGATTGCACAAAACAACTATTTCTCCTTTTGAACAACAAAGAAATGGGTGACCAAATTAGATTTAGACAACTGAACTGAAGCTATTTTAGGTTAATCAGATGAGGTAAAGCCTACAGCAAGATGTCATAGCTCTAAAGTTATTTTCAGTGGTGGTGATGTGCTAATGTAACAAACTTCAAGCCTTCAACAGTGAGAATTTTTCTAAAGTTCCCAGGTGAGAACAGGCTTTCATTAAAGCACCTTTTGCATGAGATTTGTACTCAAGACTTGTGTACAATTTATGTTCAGAATACAAGTATATTCATCCACTGCTTCTCTCTCGTAATCACTAGTTTCATGGGAATATTTTTATTCAGTCAAGTTTTTGCATTATAACACACATAGAATATTTACTTAACATTATTTACAATGTAAAACATATAATAAACACTGGGACTTTGTATCACTGCTTCTCATAACCTAGCAGCATTTTTAATCTCAATATAAGCAAGAACTAACTGCTTTTTTTGAGGGGTATGGTATTTTAATGATAAAAATAGAGTGCTCATCCTGTTTCATGAAAGTACAGTAAAAATGTAGTAGTTAATATTCATCCATATGAAAAGGAGTCCAGCCCAAATAATTTTGCTTTCAGACAATTGTTTCTGTACTATTAGCCACAGGATAATTAGAATACAACAAATCTTAGTATTATAATTACTTGCAGCTTAATTCTCACATTGGTCTGATATTGCATACTACTATGGCTCATTACGCTTGTTTTATTAATGCAGTGTACCAAAATTATGTTAACAGTCTTTCTAGCTACAAAATAATCTTCTGGTTCACCCACACACAAAATAGTCCCATTAAAGGTGAAATAATAATAATAAAAATTTCAGAATAAAACTTAAATGCTTAGTTAGCTTCCACTTCCAAGAATAACAACAATTTATGGAACTGCTCAGACATTTTTCACTGCATATCACTGACCAGTTCTGTGTAGAAAATTTCGTACGCTTTTGCAGTATTCAAAGGTACTTTATTGTATGATAGCAGGAATTGAAATGAGTTCATAAAATCAATGATGAAATATATTTGTAGCTTGTCCTTAATATTTTCCTATAATGGTTATCAGAAGTGCATTAATCTTTCTTATCATAATCTTTATATATATCCCTAATTATCATTAAAATGTTATTGTTACTTCATCACAACAAATTAATCTTTTCCTTTGAAAAGAAATCATATAGGGTTTTTTTTTGCCAGTCTTAGCCTGTTAATGATACTTCTGTGAAGCAAACACTAAAGAAAGTTCAAAGAAAAAGAATTAAAAGGAAAAATTAAAGGAGAAACTAGAAACTTGTTAACGGAAATTACAGACAAGGTTTGTCAGTTTATACATTTGTCGGCTTATACATTTATGATCTATTGTTGATTTTTAAATGTAATTTTTCAGTGAATCAAACACAATTATTTGTTGATTCTCACTAATATTTATTAGAATGCAGTCCACAAAACTAAAATCTATGGGTCTGTCATGGAAAAAGCCACAGTATCCACATTGTTGAATAAAACAGTATTTGGGAAGAAGCTAGTCAAAAACCTTCCAATTAAGCAATATAATTGAATGTGTTTTAGTTACTACTGACATCTTCCAATGGTTTCCAACCTACCTTCTAGGTAGGCTAGAAATAAGAGGAATGAAATAAGGAATGAGATAAGGAATAATAGGAATGAAATAAGCGGATGAAATCAAGAAAACCCTCCAAGACAGCCTTGCCTAACCTGGAGTGATACCTGCCACTTGAAGGAAACACTTCCTTAGGAAAGCAGGCTTTCTGAAGTTGTATGAATGGCATGTCTAGAGATTTGAGTTGAACTTATGTGTATAGCTTTCTGAGTTCTTCCAGAATGGATGGAACTTGGAAAGCAGGATTACTGGGTGTTATTCTCTCATAGGATCCAAAACATTGCTACATTCAAAGGAAATCAATTAAGTCCTGGAAATATTTAGAGGAAGGGGAAACATTTCAAAATACTTATATGACTGCTGCCAGTTCATAGATACCTGAATTATATAGATCAGAATACCATTCTGCTACAGATACTACAAAAGCCCTTCATGAAAAAGAATCTGACCTAAGACTACACAGTCTTAAAAACAGTATTAAATTCACAGCTTATTAGAATTCAGGGGTAGATTATATTTACTTTTTAGGCCCAAGTCTACTGTCAAATAAAGGTGAAGTCTTAGTAATTGGAGACTGCTCTCTTATATGTGCTGAGGCCCCTATTTGCCTCCCAGATAAAGTTCCCAGAGCGATTTGCTGTCTGCTGGGGGCATGCGTTAGAGATGTCAGGAAGAGACTGCTAGGTCTGATAAAGCACGAGGACTGCTATCAACTCGTTCTCATTCAAATTGGCTCTCAGGAGGCTGTGACGAGGAAAATGCAGAACATTAGAAGAAACTTTACATCCCTTGGAAAGGCATTGAAGAGATCAAGAGCGCAAACAGTGTTCTTCTCTGTCCTCCTGGTTGGCAGCTGGGACCAGAGAAGGAGGAGAATGGGTCAGGTGAATGACTGGTTGTATGGATGGTGTCATGATCAAGGCTTTGAGTTCTATGACAGACCTTTGAGAGACTGAGTATGTGGGCGCAAGATGGAATGCAACTGAGCATGTGAGGCAAAAGTGTTCTGGGGAGTAAGCTGGCTGGATTATCAGGGCTTTAAATAGATTTGATGGGGAAAGGGGATGGAGTAATATGTGGCAGAGAAGTGCTGGGAAATTCTGTCACTTTAGGAAATGGTGGGGAAAAACCTCTGAATTGTCCCAAAGGATCTCAAAAGGGCTCCTCTGAGAAGGCAGTGGTACCAATAGCCCAACTGAAATGTCTCCGCAGCAATGCATGCTGTATGGGAAATAAGTAGGAGTTGGAAACTATGGCACAATTAGAATATTATGACCTAATTGTGATCACAGAGACATGATGGGGTGATTCACATGACTGGAGCATGACGATTGATGGCTACAATCTTTTCCAAAGAGATAAGCAGGGAAGGAAGGGAGGAGTAGTTGCCCTCTGTGTTAAGAGATGGATAGAATGCAAAGAGCTGCCTCTTACAAACAGCCATGATCAGATTGAGTGCTTGTGGATTAAAATCAGAGATCAGAGCAATAAAGGACATCTGGTGCTTGGGGTCTACTACAGGCTGCCCAATCAGGGGGAGCTTGTGGATGAGTTTTTCTTGCTTCATCTTCAGGAAGCATCACACTTGCAGGTTTTCATCTTGATTTCAGCCACTCAGATTTCTGTTGAGAAAGCAACATAGTGGGCTGCAGGCAATCATGAAAACTCCTGTAATGTGTTGTGGATAACTTTCTGGTCCAGGTATTAAACGAAGAGATCAAAGAAGAAATGTTACTGTACATGGTGCTCACCAATGCAGAAGAGCTCATTAAAGAGGTTAAGATTGGAGGCACTCTTGGCTATAGTGACCATAACCTGGTAGAGTTGGTGATCTTAAGGAAGATGGTCCTAGCAAAAAGCAAAGTCAGGACCCTGAACTTCAGGAGAGAACTTTAGGCTGTTTAAGGAATTACTGGGTAAGATCCTCTGTGATGCTGTCCTTAGAGACAAAATAGTGGAGCAGAGCTGGTGACTCTTTAAGGATGTCTTCCTGAGAGCATGAGAACTCTCTGTCCCTTATTATAAGAAAACAAGAAGAGGGGGCAGGAAATCAGCATGGCTCCTGGTCAAACTGAGGGAAAAGGGCATATACAGGCAGTGGAAGCAAGGATGTGTCACCTGGGAAGAATACAGAGATGCTTCCCAGGCACACAGAGATTATAGTACATGAAGAGCATATTTTGTGAATAACTCAAATTATTTAGTATGACTAAGAAATTCAGAAATTAATATTGGACTTAATAAGCAAATAGATGCTGCAATACATATCTAAAGTCTATTTGACAAGAAGCTTACAGGATGGTGAATATTAGGAAAAGAAGAAATAGGTGCTCAGAATGGAATGAGCACCCTTAATTGTGTCTAAAATGTCAACATTTCTCCAGCAAAGGCAGTCTTCAAAAATTCAGCATTTCACTGATGACTGAATGAGTGAAAACAGATAGACTTCCTCCAAACAATCGAATATAGTAATCATAGAATCATAGAATCATAGAAACACTCGGTTGGAAAGGACCTACAAGATCATCTAGTCCAACCATCCTCCTATCACCATCCCTACCCACTAAGCTACTAAATCATATCCCTTAGCACCTCAATGTTGTTTGCAGCTTCTGGAAATTAGAATGGAGTGATAAATAACTGTTTTCAATATATTTCTATAGTTGAAGGTGCAACTTAAAGACAATAAAACATTTCATTCTTATTTTTGAAACAACCTGCAGCCCCAATATGCAATATATCATAGAATCATAGAATGGTTCAGGTTGGAAGGGACCTTAGAGATCATCTTGTTCCAACCCCCCTGCCATGGGCAAGGACACCTCCCACTAGACCAGGTTGACCAAAGCCCCATCCAGCCTGGCTTTGAATACTTCCAGGGAGGGAGCATCAACGACTTCCCTGGGCAACCTGTTCCAGTGTCTCACCACCCTCACACTGAAGAATTTCTTCCTTATATCCAGCTTAAATCTACCCTCTTCCAGTTTATANTATGTGTACTTGGGATTGCTCCGACCCAGGTGCAGGACCTTGCACTTGGCTTTGTTGAATTTCATGATACTGAAAATTCAGTTCTGCTAATTTTATTGATTATTTCTTGGCATAGAACTGAAGAAGCATTAGTGTTTTAGCAAACAAATCACTTCTGACTTGCTGAGGGCTCATCTTTAAAATGACTTTTTTAAGGTTCCCCCATCGTTAATCCTCTGTCTTCAAAGGATATCTCATCCAGGCCCCCTTTGCTGAGAGAAAGATGAATGTAAATCTGAGAGCTCAAGACATATCCTTGATTTTTTGCTTCCCAGCATGTCAGATAATTTGGATAACAGCCTTACCTATGCATATAGTGTTTTCCCCACGTTGCTGTAAGTATCTCAGTTCTGTGCTACACTTTTTTTGTTTCCCTATATGAGCTCTTGGATTGCAACTTTTCCCTCACTATCTTAAACAAATGGGGTCATGTAGATCCTTTGCCTTCTATTTGGCTGGTCTTAATTATTTATTTTCTGTCATTCAGGTTTATGACTATGCAATAAAAGGAAGGTTTAATGGGCCAATAATCCAGGATGGGAAATCATCCAGCTATTGAAGCATTGAAGACATCAAACTAGTGGCACTGCTGATCAGTTTTTTTCCCCAGCTTGACATCTGCTTGCGAACACTCACAGCCAAAATTGTTTTGAAAGGCAATGTGAGCCTTTAGACTTTGGAGCTTGCCTCCTCAGATCCATCAGTGAATCTCCCCACCCTTTACTACCTGTTATTTTCTGATATGAAATGACAAAAAATGTATAATCATACACAAGAGAGATAACATTATCTGGTGTTTTGATCTGATGATTAGAAGTCAGCATTCCTGGGCTTGCTCTCTTACACCATTTCAGATTCTCTTGTGACTTCTGCCTTATGTGCATATTTAATATACATATTAAATTAGAAAACACAACCACACATTTAAAAAAGATTTCTGCAAACCTTTAGTTTGAATCAAATTAGCTGTCAGCATGTGATCATTTGATTTTACTTTCCAGAAACTGCTCTAATAAATGTAACTACTATTAAGAATTAATCTGCACTTAAAGAGAAAATTTAAAAAAAAAA
>WBMW01005977.1:67512-98666 GCA_013396635.1 Penelope pileata
GGCATTTCTTTCCTTCCCCTGGATTTTTCTTGTTTTTTTTTTTTTGGATGCCCTTCTCACTTGGTGATCTCCTGCATCTCTGCAGTATGAGGCTGCAGTGGTGCTCATCACCTCAGAAAATACATACATCAAAGTTTGCTAGAGACAATAGAGTAATGAAATGACAGTAGAATAATGGAATTTTCTACTAAGAGTCTGCAACATCCCAAATGATTCCTACATCTGCACTGGAACAGAAAAACACATATATTTTGGGGTAGGGTTTAGGGTTAATACCAAAAGATTGAAGTGGTATATAAAAGATTTTTATGGGCAGTGAAATATGAAAGAAATATTTTTAAAAAACTTGATTACAAATAAATAGACATTAGAGGTGTCAAAATGAGAAATCTAGAAGCTGATGCCCACAGCATCTGATAACCAGTTAGTTCCTCTATAACAAATTCCAGAATAAAACCTCATCTAAGTGAAAATATTCTGCAGACAGCTGTTTCAGATCATAAGAATGCATTGAGCTACTGTAATCTTGATTTGAGAATTACATTATAGCATAATAATATCTTAGAAAGAAAAATAATGAATTTTACATAAGCTGTAAACACCTGTAATTATTAAGCACTCCATATAAGATATTTTTCCATGTTAAAGATAGATTTCACATTGATTTTATATTTCTTAGTTTAGGAGGGATGTTGCAGTGAGAGGAGAAGGAAAGAAATGCTTTCAAAAGCCCTGTTCCAGCTTGAATTTCTGCTTGAACCCAATGAGACAGCTCATGTGGAAGGGTAAACAAGTATACAACTCTTGTCAGGACCAACGCTGTACTGGCAAAACTAACTGGCTGACAGATTTCCCAGAGAGGCCAAGAGCTGAATGGAGTGTGAGATGCCCTCATAACCTTAGACTCAAGGGCCGTCAACGTGTTATCCAAAGACTTGAATGATCCTACAGTTTACTACTCAGGGGTTTCAAAAAAGTAAATAGGAAAAATTGTTCTACAAAGGCTTTGAAATTTCTACATAGGTAGAATTTCCAGACAGGTTCCTACCTTCACATTAGAAGTTTTAAAAAGCTGTTAGAAATCATCTGTTCTTATCAGGTCAAAATCATTACATTGTTCAAACAATCTCATGTAGTTTATTTCCCATCAAACTGCTGAATGCAATATATTGCAAAAAGCAGTAAGTAAAAACCTCTGGATAATCTTTTCAAACAATCTCTCATCAGTGCTATGTGCTATTGTTATAAAATATTTTAATTAAAATCAAATTTAGANATTGCTTGTGGCTCACCATATTGTTTTCCAAGCAGATATCTGGGTGGTTGAAACTCCCCATTGGTATGAGAGCCTGTGAGCACAACGCCTCTTGTAGCAGAAGCAAGAAGGCCTCATCAACAAGTTCCCCTTGATCAGGCAGCCTATAGTGGACTTTGACCACCAAGGTTCAGCTTTTCATCCACCAGCACCCCCAGCTCCTTCTTGGCAGGGTTACTCACAAGGAGTTCTTCTCCTAGCCTTTATATATACCTGGGATTACTCTGACCCAAGTGCAGAACCTTGCACTTTGCTGCGTTGAACCTCATTAGGTTCACACAGGCTCACCTTTTGAGTCTGTTGAGATCCCTCTGGATGGCATCCCTTCCTTCTGTTGCGTCAACCGCACCACTCAGCTTGGTGTCATCAGCAAATTTGCGGAGGGTGTACTCAATTCCTTCCCACCACATCAACAACTGTCATGAAGACTAGTGGCTCTGGGCAGTTCTTTCCTTACCCTGGATTCTTCTTGTTTTTTTTTTTTGGATGCCCTTCTCACTTGGTGATCTCCTGCATCTCTGCAGTATGAGGCTGCAGTGGTGCTCATCACCTCAGAAAATACATACATCAAAGTTTGCTAGAGACAATAGAGTAATGAAATGACAGTAGAATAATGGAATTTTCTACTAAGAGTCTGCAACATCCCAAATGATTCCTACATCTGCACTGGAACAGAAAAACACATATATTTTGGGGTAGGGTTTAGGGTTAATACCAAAAGATTGAAGTGGTATATAAAAGATTTTTATGGGCAGTGAAATATGAAAGAAATATTTTTAAAAAACTTGATTACAAATAAATAGACATTAGAGGTGTCAAAATGAGAAATCTAGAAGCTGATGCCCACAGCATCTGATAACCAGTTAGTTCCTCTATAACAAATTCCAGAATAAAACCTCATCTAAGTGAAAATATTCTGCAGACAGCTGTTTCAGATCATAAGAATGCATTGAGCTACTGTAATCTTGATTTGAGAATTACATTATAGCATAATAATATCTTAGAAAGAAAAATAATGAATTTTACATAAGCTGTAAACACCTGTAATTATTAAGCACTCCATATAAGATATTTTTCCATGTTAAAGATAGATTTCACATTGATTTTATATTTCTTAGTTTAGGAGGGATGTTGCAGTGAGAGGAGAAGGAAAGAAATGCTTTCAAAAGCCCTGTTCCAGCTTGAATTTCTGCTTGAACCCAATGAGACAGCTCATGTGGAAGGGTAAACAAGTATACAACTCTTGTCAGGACCAACGCTGTACTGGCAAAACTAACTGGCTGACAGATTTCCCAGAGAGGCCAAGAGCTGAATGGAGTGTGAGATGCCCTCATAACCTTAGACTCAAGGGCCGTCAACGTGTTATCCAAAGACTTGAATGATCCTACAGTTTACTACTCAGGGGTTTCAAAAAAGTAAATAGGAAAAATTGTTCTACAAAGGCTTTGAAATTTCTACATAGGTAGAATTTCCAGACAGGTTCCTACCTTCACATTAGAAGTTTTAAAAAGCTGTTAGAAATCATCTGTTCTTATCAGGTCAAAATCATTACATTGTTCAAACAATCTCATGTAGTTTATTTCCCATCAAACTGCTGAATGCAATATATTGCAAAAAGCAGTAAGTAAAAACCTCTGGATAATCTTTTCAAACAATCTCTCATCAGTGCTATGTGCTATTGTTATAAAATATTTTAATTAAAATCAAATTTAGATTTAGTATAGTATTAGTTGATTATGGTATTTTTAAAATGTTATAATTTGCATTATTTAACCATTACATATATTTTAAAGCTCCATAAGAGCTAACTAAACTAATAAACTAGCTAAACATAGCTGAAGCGGAAGTACCTATCATACTTTGTATCGGCTGGTCTTAAATGTTTCTGAAATTCTAATGGCAGTAATACATATACAGTCTATCTCTATTACTCTAATGACTTTACTGTTAAAAGGTACTGAGATTAAATTGCTATCTACTTAGGCACTGAGCACTCCATCTTTTTTTACATCAAACATCTATGGGTTAATACACATAAAATGCTTACACATTTCTTAGAGCAGTAGCTAAAAATCAAGAGATGAACAAAAACAAATCCCTTAACAATTCATGTCCATTTACTTTCCCAGTGAATGTCTAAATTCAAGACAGAATAAGATCAGAAAGGACAGCTGTAACTAAAGAATGAATGGCTGGAAGAGAATAAAGGATGAAGTTTTAAACCCTCCCAGTCTGTCCCGTGAATTCTTGGACTAAAATCCTTTTCTGCTTTTGAAAGAGGTGAACCTCATCTGTCTCCAGAAGACCTGGTGCTGAATAAATCACCCCATGATCAAAAATAAAAAAGAAAAAAAATTCCTTTTAGGGCATGAGCCTTGTAGCCATGTGTTCATCAGGTGAATTTTCCTGTTTCACTATTTTTCGCTGCTACTGAAGAGATAAACACCACCTAAGCTCCCACTTCTTCAACTAACAACTCCAATGCCCTGAAGTCCCTTTAGATAGCCCTCAGGCTTCTTTCCATGACTGCCAACCTGAACTACCAGAAGTGGATAATAATTGGAGGACCATACTAGACCAACCATCTTTCTAGCAGTGTCCCTGACTCAGGCCCCAGGGAGGCAGTAGATTTCCCTGTGGGTAGAATCTGGTCAGCGTATCAGGCCCTCTGTTTCTCTCAGAAGGCAGTAACCTATAACAATTACCCTTCTTTTGCTCTTGGCAGAGACAGTCTTGAACAGTGGGGATTACTGATCCATGCTAGAGAGCCCACTGGATGGACCTTCATCAACGTTCTCACTTGCCTGTCCATCAAGTTCCAGGGCTTAATACCTATTTTTCAAGGACATCTGGGAAGCTGAGTTAGGCTGTGAAGGGGTTTGCCTTCCATTCCAAGCAAGGACCTGTTTCCATCCCTCCCTGTCTCTTAGTTTCCCTCCTGTCTAATGGCAAGAGGGCAGGGGATAGATTTCTTCTTTCAGTGTTCCGCCAGTACCTCTCTTGCAGGGATGGCAGGGTATGGTTCCACCAGTATATCTCCCTTTCACTTCCTGATGTAACTTAATCTTTTTACCTCCTCTTTTAGCTCTGCCACCAGGCTGAGCAAGTCATCCACTTACTCATGCCACACAAGCTCTATCTCTGCTACCCCTCATTAGAGGTGACAGGCTTAGACACTCTCTGCAGCCAGAGACCTGGACAACTGCATGTTTGTGTGAGTACTTGGTTTGCGTAGTCACATTCTTTTTGGAGATAGCTTTTGGCCAAGTGGAGATCATGACTAGTTCTAGTTCTACTGAGAAAGCAACGGCTGTTGGATGGGCTGGCCTCCTGAGAAGGAGGGGGAACTGCACCCTCTCTTCACACTCCACCTGCAAGAACTGCCACCCTATCGATGTGCCATGCCTCGTTTGTTCATCCTAGTCACTGCATTCCTGGTTGCTGGCATTCTCTAGGGCCTGTTACGTACGCACGGGGCTTTGGACGCCATTATTCTTGGCTCTGCCCACATCATTTCAGAGACACTTCTCATCAGTGGCTTCCTGCTTCCTGCTTTGGGGTGGGATTCTGAGAATGTCAATGCCATCAAAGTCAAAGAAATTTACTAGTTTATGGATGGTGGTGACTGTATGCAAACCAAAGTGAACTCTTGTCTTGCATGTCTCAATCTCATCTGAAAACAGGTAACACAGCCACTGGTTTCTCAGGAAAAAATAACCATCTTATATGAATTTACTTATTTTAACTAGATTTTTTTTTCAATCTGTTTAAGAATCCTTTAATTAAACCTAGATCATTTATGAAAGCCATCTGGAGTTAATGGTTGGTAACCTCCAAAGGAAAAAAAAAAAGACTTTTTAGCCAGATCCTGACTGAATCTATATTTAAATTGGACATGTATATAACTTTTAAATAAATTTGGGGGGTTCCTTTTCAAGTAGAAAAGGAGGAACATTTGGATCTTGCATCCTTCCAATATTTAAAGAGAGATTATAAACAGGAAGGAAATCAACGTTTTACAAGAGTAGATAGTGATAGGACAAGGGAGAATGGTTTTAAGCTGAAGGAGGGAAGGTTTTGATTAGACATCGGGGGAAGTTCTTTACTGAGGAAATGGTGAGGTACTGGCACAGGCTGCCCAGAGAGGTTGTGGATGCCCCGTAACTGGAGGTGTTCAAGGCCACATTGGATGGGACTCTGGGCAACCTGATCTTGTACCAGACTTGGAGGCTGTCAATCCTACCTGTGGCACAGGAGCTGGAGCTTGATTATTCTTGGGGTCCCTTCCAGCCATTTTATGACTCTGTGATGTGGTTGGCAACAATTCTTTAGGATCTATAATGTCTGAATTAAATGTCCTTCTAAGTAGTTTATTTGTTACCAGTCCTAGTAACTCAGGACTAGAACTCTGTGTAGTAGAACTCTGTGTAGAACTCTGATTCAACCTCATCTTTTGCTAATAATTCTCAGTAGTACTGCACAAAATATGCTACAGAAATCCCTAAGGTATCCAAGGAAAATAAAAGCAAGTTGCTTACCTGTCTGAACTCTTCAAGATCTATTTTGTTTCCCACCAGCACCAAGGGGATGTCATAGGTGTGCCGAACACGATAAATGAGTTCCTTAAACTCAGCAGCTTCCTGAAAAGATTGCCGGTCTGTTATGGAATAACAGATAATGAAGCCTTCTCCACCCCGCATGTATTGGTCCCTCATGGCTGTGAATTCTGCCTGTGAGACAGGAAGAACATGTTTAGTAATTTGGATGACTAAGCTATCCATTTGTAAATAACATTTGCTGAAAACTTCCTCCCTCGCCCCAGTATTTTCACGTTGCTTGTTTTACTACATTAAAATACTTTCTGAAACTTGGATCTTCATCCTAGATAAGGATGAAAAAACCTTGCAGCATGAAGGTCTCGGGTCGGACCTTTAGTTTCCTTTTCCTATCAGGGGAGCTCTGTCTTCCAAGAAGATCAAATTATTATGTAAGCGTCTTCATGTAGAAAACATTGTTCCATGCATTTCTAGAACTTTCAGCAGCACTTTTGATACACGTGGGTGACTAACAATTCAGAGCATGCTCACAGGTGTGAAAGAAGAGCTCTACTACTATCAAAGGATGGAGACAGTTACAAACTCTTTATTAAACACTCAATTTAAAGGCTTGGTAATATCAAAAACACCTTCACTGACTTCCTCCAGCTTTGGAGCAGTGCCTAATAAAACAAGAACATAGCCTGCTAAAAGTTATCTTTCACATGCTCTCTAGGAAGCTGGAGTAGTAGTATAATATAATTAAATCAAAATGAACAATCTTAAACAGAGAGAGAATTGGTCAATTTTTCTCCTGCATTTTCTTATATTTTTGTATGTATTTATTGTCACAGTAACATTTTTGGTTAGCAGCATGGGTTTTTTTTGTGTGTATTTAACATGTGCCATATTCTAGAAAAATGAAGATTTACTTCTCAAAAGCTAGCCTTAAATACTGTAGTTAAATAATATGTTTTAAAGGCAGTTTATGTTTGAAGTTTGTTTGTTCTTATTGATTATAGTCCAGAATATTCCAATATCATGACTACAGTCGGCCAGGATCAAAATCCTCCTGATAAAATAAGCTCTCCAGAGATATTAAGATGCAGGAAGGTCTGTTAAGGCAAGACATACACATATCAACATTGGACCATTTCTATGAACAGCAGGATGTAATGCCAAGTCCTGTATTTTTTACTTTGTGGAAAATTTAGGGTAAGATTTTAAAAATAGTTTATGTTATATATATCTCTTCAATTCTTGCTTGAAGGGAAATGGATTCCTTGTACTCTTTTAAAACTCTCAGTCTTAATTCTCTTTCAATAGTCACTCATGTTGACTGATAACACTTGCTATGAATATACTTTTGTGTTGACCATTATCATTTATTCACAATGTATCTTTTACCCAAGGGCTTTCTTATATATTGTTGAAAATATTTCATCTGCTACAAGAACTTCATAGACTAAGCTCCAACATAACAGACTAATAGGCAATTTAAGGGTAAGATTTTACTTCGAGACTTACTCAGAATCTCAAAATGTCTAAACTATCACCTCTGGCATCCCAGGAGAGTTTGTTAACTATCAAGACATAATGTAGAATACATTAGGCTACATTTCTATGCCATCCTCTTGAAATTGGATGTGGGTAACTGTAAGGAGAAACACAGAAGACGTCACACCAAAGGGATTCTACACTTTGTTGATTTGGGTAAGACAACGAGCAGACATTTGGTCTCTGTTCCCAGCTCTTTGTCCTCAACTGCATTAGATATCCGCTTGATTAGTAAACAAAGCAATATATGAGATCATACCTCAGGTCTCCAACTTGTGGACAGAGAGTGTTAATGAGTAAATGCAGACACATATGCCCCCTCACTTACTCAGTCTCAAGTTTTACTTAAAGAACAGGGTATCTCCATCAACATTACTGATTTTCTTCTCTTTGCATCAACCACCTAGAACTATTCTATTCCATGGCTAGTGTAGTCTCCCTTACAGTAGTAGCTGAAGAAGATCATAATCTTTCTCTCAGGCTGAAGAGGCAATGGAAAACTTATGTGAAGTTGATCATGTGGTGTAAGGCTCCTGAATTTAGCCATTTATGTGTAAATGTAGGCTACTATTTAAGCTTCCATATAAATAGTGGAAAACTAGTCAATGTAATTAATGAACTACAGATTGCTTCCATTGAAAAAAAAAAAATAGAGAAAAAGTGTCTTAGTTTCTAACAGAAGTTACGCTTCTCGTAGTGTCTAGTATGAAGCTATCTTGTGCCTCAGAGATACTGATAACATCCTGGCAGTGTTGAACAGAGCCGAGGACATAACTCACTCCATTCAACACTGCCAGGATGTTATCAGTATCTCTGAGGCACAAGATAGCTTCATACTAGACACTACGAGAAGCGTAACTTCTGTTAGAAACTAAGATAAAAAGAAAAAAGAAAAAAGTTATTATCTATTTATTTATCTAATTATTTAACTTTTTGATATATTTTAGAGTTTAAAGGGAGCTGAACATTTACACAACTAAACAGAGCCCCTAGGTCCCACACAGACATCTGAAAGTAGATATTTTGTTGCGGAACTTAAATCACAGCCAAGATGCGCTGTATACTTGGGTAAGAACTTTCATAAATTAGCTTGCTTAACGCTGGATGGTTATTCTGCACATTCATTTCCAAAGACTGAGCCCTGCTCAGTAAGATGACCCACCTCTAGGAATAGCTTTTAACTGTTCACATTCCTTTTTAGCTACCAAGAAGGAATTGGATCGCATATCCCTGTGTACATTACACACTGCAAGTGACTTGCTGCTACATGAGAACTGTCAGGATCACACTTCAGGAGTGCTCAATGACTTTCCTAAACTGTCAGAAGAATAGGGTTCCTAACTTTACACAATGTGAAACATTTCAAAGGTACAAAATGTTCAGCTTTTTGGTATTAACATTTTTCCGTTAGACTTGGTGCATTCTGGTACACGCCTAGGCATAATTATGACTTGAAGTTTAGGAATGAATTTCCTTTTCCAATTAATTTAATATGACGTGTTATTGCAGCTGATGTATTAGACTAAAGAACAGAAACACCTTAGTGTCATGCTTGTACTGATTCATTTTAAGATGCATTAATTATTCTATACAAACTGGATTGAAGACATCAATTTGGTTTTCTGTTAACTCAATTAGTCATTTCCTTTCTTATTTTTTTGACATTTTTTTCAACTTTAAGCTATTTGCTCTTGGCACAACTACTCACTACAGAGTCAGGGACTCCAAGGAGAAATATAAAAAAGCATTTTTTTGGATTTCCAAAAACGTTGTTAGACTCCTCTTTTTTCCCCCCAAGGAAATTCAACATGTCATTTATCTGGATTTCAGGAAGGCCTTTGACATGGTCCCTCATAGCATCCTTCTCTACAAATTTGAAAGATATGAATTTGATGAATGGACTGTTCAACAGATGAGGAACTGGTTGCAGGATCATACTCAGAAAATGATGGTCAACTATTCAATATTCAAATGGGTATCAGCGATGAGCAGTGTCTCTCAGGAGTCAGTACTGGGACCAATATCTTCATCAATGACATCGACAGTGGGATCAAAATGTATATGAATGACGCCAATGTGTGTCGTGTGGGGAACATGCCTGCGGAACAGGATGCCATCCAGAGAGACCTAGACAGGTTTGAGTAGTAGGCCCAGGGGAACCTCCTAAGGATCAGCAAATTTAAGTGCAAGATCTTGCTCCTGGATCGCAGCAACTACCAATATCAATACAAGCTGAGGGATGAAAGGACACAGCACAACTCTGCCAACTTGAACAACTCTGATCAACCTGATCTATCTGTAGATGTCCCTGTCCATTGCAGGGGAGTACGATTCTATGGTTCTATGATTCTGTGAGAAAAAAATAAACATATTTTTCAATAAATACACTGTAATCCTTGTAATAATTAGTCATATTATACATATACAAGGAAAGGGACTAACGTAATTAAGTCTGTTCAATTTTAAATTCAAGACAGATTTCACAGTTTACCCTCAGTAAAATCCAAGTTCACCTGGGTTTTGTGTATGTTCAGATATAGATGGAGACGGACACAAAGGTTTCACATATGTTTCAGTGGTTTTAGTCTTATATTTCATATAATTTTCTTATAAAGTAAGCAGCAGGCTATTTCTGCAGCTAGCAGACAAATATCTTCTTTAATTTTATTCTGCTATAAAAATGAATTTTTTAAAAAATATTCAGGAGCAGAACTAGATACCACTTTTTACTCAATAGGGGAAAAATACAAAACAATTTCAAGTCAGTAAATACCAAAAGGAAGAGAGAAAGAAGTCACATCTCTTCAAAAGAAAATCAATTCTAAGAATGAAAATGAAGACTTGTCATACTTATAGCACTTTACAACTTGACATCAGTCTATGATATCCTCTTGTGTATTGTGAGTAAGACTTAACTGAAAAGTGTGATAAGAAATCTTTTTAAACAAAATCACATTCCTTCTTGGGAAAGATGCTGTACTTGAGAACAAAAACCGAGTTTGAATAGAAATAAAATAAATCTTTTCTAAAAAGTGAAAGAAAGTAACATAACTTTTTCCTTTTTCAGTCATAATTGAAGATGGGAAAAGAAAAAAAGATACTAATCCTCATATGGTAATAGATAAGCACATGTGTTCTTGAAGAAAGTTAGGAAGAAATTTTGGTTACGTCATTCCTGGATGTAAGTACCAGTTGCATTTTATCAGCTACTGAGCCTCTCGTGTTTTTTCAGACATAATAGAATGGACTCTCAATGACATAGAGCAGCCCACTCAAGATGTTAAAATGCATCTCATCCTGTTATTGAGATTTAGTGGTTTAATGGGCAATCTTGGTGGTAGGTGGACGGATGGACTGGATGATCCTGGAGGTCTTTTCCAACCTCTATGATTCTATGATTCTAAATGACATGCACCCAGCTGGATTAACTTGTTCTTTGTTGTTGATCTTCCTTCTTCATGAATCATACATCTCTTTCACAAGTTTTCTGTGAGTCACATGAGCACGCCACTAAAGACTGGGACTGTATCCAGTTCTGGGCTCCNATGTTACTTCTTTCTCTTTCTTCATCAGTAGGCTACTAACTGTTCGGCAGCAGGTCCACATTTTTCTTGGTCTCCCTTAAGTTACCAGTATACTTGCAAAAACTCATCTGTTTTCTTTTCACATGTCTCAGAAGTTTCAGCTCCAGTAGCACTTTGGCCTTCCTAACTTGTCAAAGAAATACTTCCATATCCATCCTTGGAAGACTACCCTGTTTCCACATTTCATTCATTTTCTTTAGCCAAACCGAGTGCCTATAAATACTTGATTTTTTAATTAACGCTCAGGAGAAGAATTTTGTGAAAAAGAAAATACTTATCTCCTGGTTTCTCTCTGTTATCCTAATTTATATTCTCTTATCCTTCTTTTCACAATGAGAAACAGATTTTTTTTCATAAAGAGCAACATTTTTAATTAAATTTTACGCTCATACTTTTTTCATGCAAATATAAATAGAAGTTGTATGATTTTATTTATTTATTTATTTATTTTTCATTACAGCTTAGAATCCTTTCCAAATGAGAACAGTAAAGTAACATCTCCAGAAGAGGAAAAAAAGACATTGGGAAACAAAGTAGACTACTTTAGATATACAAATCTTTATCAAGGATTGGTGTATGTCTGACTATCATACCTAACAGTCTATCCAATGCTGAGCTCAGGACAACTAAATCTTGTTAATTGAACTAAGCTAGAGGAGGATATCACAAAAATTCACTGTGGATGTGTCTGATTCTTTACTGTTTCCTCCACATTTCTTCCTGAACAATGTTGGAGTGCTGGACTAGAATTGCTTTTACTCAGTTCAGAATACTTTTATGAATCACCACATCACTGTTTTACACCAGCACAATGCAAAATTGAAGCCAAGTATCTGGGATTCCAGTATTCAGTATTGTTAATATAAAGCCTCACCAGCAACAAGGAAATAAGAGAAAAAAGGGGGAAGGGAAGAAATAGCAACAACAACAATAAGGATAGAGGCAATGAGAGAGGCTTCACTGTGACGTTTCCCTTCTGTTTCATTTCATGTGCTGTGTTTGAGGAAGAAGCACAGTGCAATGCTTAGAAGTTCATTTTCCCTCTATGCTCCTCAGAAGAGCAGTGCTTAGAAATTTGAAGATGCAGCACCTTAGAAAAAAAGGTGTCATGTTTTTGAAACTACATATACACAGCAGACATTTTGATGTTGGTTCTATTTTTATGATATTGGCCTGTATTTCTGGAATAGGTCAGATCTTCTCAAGGGAGGCCATCCTCACAGTTTGAGAAATGCCACTTTTTCTATCTTCGTATTTTCCGCTTGACTTTAGAATGAGGAATCTGCTAACAGATGTTCTTAATCAAAGCTGTCTCCCTTTTTATCACAGGAATCATTCTTATTATATGGGTTTGTTGATTTTTTTTTTTCACATTGCTATTGAGTGTTAGGGGCAGGGGATGCTCTTGGAAATAGGTAGAATATTGTTCATCTATGACAATGAACAAACAAGGATATGATGAAGAAAAAGCACACAGGAAACTCAGTAGTGAAAAATAAATCTTTCAAGTAATGAATGAAAGAGTCAAGTGTAAAGACCATAAACTCTAGATGAATTATGTGAAAAAGGTATTGTTCTTTCTTTTTCTTTCTTTCTTTCTTTCTTTCTTTCTTTCTTTCTTTCTTTCTTTCTTTCTTTCTTTCTTTCTTTCTTTCTCTCTTTCTTTCTCTCTTTCTTTCTCTCTTTCTTTCTCTCTCTCTCTCTCTCTCTCTCTCTCTCTCTTTCTCTCTCTCTCTCTTTCTCTCTCTCTTTCTCTCTCTCTTTTCTTTCTTCCATTCTTTTGTTTTTCTCTTTCTTTCTCTCTTTCTTTCTCTCTCTTTTCTTTCCTTCCTGTCTTCCTTTCTTTTAGTTCAGAAATCTTTTTACAAAAACAAGTTGAGAGCTTATTATATCTCAGGAAATTTTTTGCAAATAATTTTGAAATGTTAAGTTTCAGCAGCAAATGATTTTTCAAGGCCAAAGTGCTTCCCTCCCACCTGTCTCTTACAAATTCTCTTACACAAATACCACAGCTGACTCCCTTGGGTTTACATATAATTCATGTGACAGTGTTTGTAGTTAAACATGCATTTTACAAAGAAGGAATGGTGGAGGATGTGAAGCTTTGGAGAAGCAACTATAAGACAGTGGACTTCAGGATCTTGCATGGAAGAAACAGGACAGTAAGTAGGATTGCAACCCTGGTCTTCAAGACAGTCAAATTTGACATCTTTAAAGACTTGCTTGGGGATATTCTATGGGTTGAAGCTTTGGAAGGTACGGGGCACAAAATAATTGGTTATTTTTCAAGCACCACTTCCTCCAAGCTCACAATCAATGCATCCGTAAGAGTAAGAAATCAGGCAAACGTGGGAGGAGATCAGCATAGATGTGCACAGAAATCATGGAAAAGCTCCAGTGGAAGAAGAAAGTTTACAGAATGTAGGAAAAAGATTTGGCCACTTGAAAGGCTCTCAGGGCATATATGCTCACACTACATCAGCTGAAGATTGTTAACTGAGACTACCTGCTTCTGCCAGACACATTCTCTCCCTAGTCATATCCTTCATGCTTTTGGATAATGAGATCTATCTTTTTGTTCATTTTAAAGTTCATATTTAGTTACTGCAAGATTGGTATTTCCAGTGCAGAGTGAAATGTCAGGTGCAAGTAACATCTAGCGCCTAACTTCAATGGATAATTTTTCTCTACAGGGCACTCAGCTGTAGGAAGTACTATCCCCCAGCCTGGTGTAAGATACGTTTAAGATGCACTAGATGATAACAACCAGATATGCTTTTTCTATCACACACATCAAAGTTTCAAAACTGTTCCATTTGCTTGAACAATTCCAGCATACACTAGCTATAGGTTACCAGTGATAACAAAACAGAAAAAAAAAAATACTGACCAATATCAGCATCAATTCATTTCCCCCCTCTTCTTGCTTCCCTTCTTTTTCCAGTTATTTGTTGCAAACAGTAACAACAAAAGGAGTGGCACAGCAAAAGCTGCAGAAAGAAGTCTACAGCAGGTGGTACTTGGCCACTTTTGCCAGCCCAAACCATCTGCCACTTCACTAGGAGGAAGGAAGGGAGCTGAGTAACAGCTCAGATCCAGACCAAGAAAAATGCAGAAGCCCTGGCTTAGATAATGCAGAACAAGATTCTCTTCTGCATCAACTCTTCATATTGTTCTGGTTGCATATAAAACCCTCTTTCATGATCCTTTTGCCTGCTCAAGTAATGATCCAGGAATAGTTAAAAATAGGATTAGTATAAATGAGAATTATCCCATAAGCTTGCAGTGGAAGTGGATTATTATTATAATCAGTCTCTTGATCAATGATCAGCCGGTGTCTCATGTCTTATAATCACAGGAGGGAATCCTTATTTCTCTTATAAAACAGCAATATCCCTTTCCTTCTGTGAATTTGTACTGGGGACAAAATACATACCACAGACATCAGAAATAGTATGAAGATAGCATAAAAGATGCAGTCCATGTTCCTTCCAAGGCAATATTATGAGCTCCACATTGTACACAATTGGTAGCCTTTTCTTAACTCTAGAAACAGACAAGCAAAAAGCTGGGGTAGATACAGAAATTAATCCATAATATGGAAGACAACCAAAAGCAACATCATCGACTCTATTGAAGGTGGTGCCTATTTATCTAGCCACTCCTCCTCATTTAAGATACTTAATTTACCTGGAGGGGGAAACAAGAAGAAGAATATTCATGATAAGTGATCTTCACTGGAAGATATGGGTGTGATTTTTAGATGTTGCAGTGAATAGTTTCATTACTTCTTCGCTGATATTTCCCAGGGCTTTCTGAGTGTCAATGTGCACTCTAGAAACTGAGGGGATAAGATCATCTAGGTAGACCAAATGACAGGGAGCACCTAAAACCTTGCTTGTGGGCAGGAAATAGTCCAAACTGAGTAAGTCAGCTTAATGAATGGTTGGCAAGTTGAAAAACACAATTAGACTCACACTGAACCTCACACAGACCTCCTGGAGTACTGTGTCCAGTTCCAACACACAAAAAAAAAAAAAAGAAAAACAGGGATCTCCTGGAAAGAGAGTCCAGCGGAGGGCCACAAAAGTGATAAAGGGCGTGGAGCATCTCCGTTATTAGGAGAGGCTGAGAGAACGAGGTATTTTCAGCCTGGAGAAGAGATGACTTAGAGGGGATCTTATCAGTGTTTATAAGTATCTGAAGTGTGGGAGACAAATGGATGAGGACAGACTCTTTACAGTGGTGTATGGTGACAGGACAGGGGGAAATGGTCACAGACTGGAACATAGCAAGTTCCACACAAATGTGCATAAGAACTTCACAGTGAGGGAGGTTGTGGAGTCTCCTTCTCTGGACATTTTCAAGACCCATCTGGAAACCTACCTGCGTGGCCTATTGTAGAGAACCTGCTTTGGCAGGGGGGTTGGACTCGATGATCTATAGAGGTCCCTTCCAACCTCTGCTATTCTGTGATTCTGTGAATCTGCAATGCTGAGGCTCACATCTCTAATTTTTGAAATTTTTTTTCTGGAAAATTTCCAAATTCTGATTTCGTAATCTGAATTGATATACGAGGTATATGCATATGGACACTAGTTCTGAGAATTCAAGCTGATATGTCTAAATTTTCACTCTGTTTAAAAATAACCAGTTTGGAGGGTTAATTTGATTGAAGGTTTCTTTAAATGCATGTGGGACACAGTCTGATTTTATAGCTTGTGAATTCATGTGCTTTTCTACATGTGAACTTAAAATCTGTTCTTATCTTTCTAGTTAAGATCTTCATGTTGTATCTTTCATTGCTCACAGTCACAAGCTCTGTAGGATTAAATCTCGTGGAAAACAGGTAGACATGTCCCTTCACACTTTTAACACTGATGGATCACTATTGCACTGCCCCGCTAGCTAACAGGAGAATATCTTATGTTCACTTGCTATTCTGTATTCATATGTTGTTCTGTATTGTGTCTGGTTTATAAAGCAAGATTGAACAACATCAACTAGGTGGAAAAAAAAAATAAGAAAAAAAGACAAATGAGGACAATATTCTGATAAAATAAGTCAGGGCTTCAAAAAAAAGCACTGCGCTGTGATGCTTTTTTCTCACTAAGGAACTACTGAATAACCTCTGCTGACACTTACACCCTCCTTCCAGAAGTAGCTTCTCTGCACTGATGTTCCCTCTCTAATTGACCTCCTACTCTCATGTGATGATATATTTGCCAGTTTTCTGCAACTGTGCTTTTGCTAACTTTATTAGTCCTGCTCTTCCAAAGATGTTTTGTTATATCCAATAATGAAAATATCCAGGTCCATCACCTGGAAGATGTTATTTATTTTCCCATTCATCCCAAAATACGGATAAAATCCTCACATCAGCTCTCCACAATGCAGGCAAAAATGCCCCTATGCTGCACTCCATAACTCAGAGAATTGTCTTTCTTTCATATTAATGTTAATATTTTCTCTCTTAAGGATAAGCACCTTGGAAATTTTCTCTTAAATGTGTACACTGAAACAATCTAGTTAACTATCTATAAAATCTTCAGCTGCATTTGGTTTATCATGCACCATATGAGACTTCTCCCTCCTTCCTCATTGATATGCAAGAAAGAATAAAGGCAATTTTCAACTTTTATGACAAATGCATCATAAATGGTAAAGGGAAAGAATTAATAGCCCAGTAATTACATTTTAGTAAGCAGCAGGGTAAAAAAAAAAAAAGACAAAAGCCCACTAGTGAAGAGGTAACAACTGCAGCTGCAAGCAAGTACTTGCCAGCGATTCAAACAAGTGCTTCTCAACTTAAATGGGGATTACAGACTCGCCATCTTCCCCACTGATTCTTGTGCAGGCTTGCAGAAGCAAATCAGGAGGCTACAGAATTAGACACCCTATCAAAGTGTTGAATTATCTGTAAATTATATCATGGCTTGAATACATATTCTCGCACAACAATTTCCACAACAAATTTTTTTTCCTTAAAATTTTCACAACATAGATATTTCTCTCCCTTCTTCTGTACCCTATTCATCACCTGAGATACAGCCTGATGTAAGAACTGAAGAAATGAAGAAAGAAAAGGAGCAAACATACTTCCAGATAGATTTTGTAGCCTTTTATAATATTTAATCAATTTAATGCTTGTTTCTGCCACTGAAACCTAGCTCAGTATTTGTC
Organism: Penelope pileata; assembly: GCA_013396635.1. NCBI lineage: Eukaryota > Metazoa > Chordata > Aves > Galliformes > Cracidae > Penelope > Penelope pileata. The sequence continues at coordinate 84,687 of WBMW01005977.1, forward strand.
TGATGAATGTGCTCCCCAAAGACTACATACATCATCTCCAATATGAATGCAAAATGATTATGTTATAGCTGCACTGATTTTGTATTTCTTACAATATTAAATTTAGCATGAGTCTGTGATTCAAAAGATCTGAGTTGTCATGTCCCTATAACTTACAGATTTCTTCCAGCACAGATGAGATTCCACCATTCTCTTCCCTTTGCATTCACACTAATGTTTCTGATTCAGACGAGATGACTAGGTAGCATTAAGCACACAGTGATAGTCATTCGATTGGCATCCATACAGTCATGCAGAACTGTTTTCAGTGACCTTCCTGATACTTGTGGGAACAGAGCCTTTGCTGAAAGATGAGGAATGTGTCACCTGGATTGTGAGCTGCTTATAAAACCCCTCTAAGGTATGTACACTGTAGCTATCCTGCACTGAGATCTTCTCACCTCAGCTACTAATAGCATTTCATCATACTCCACATATTTCACAGAATCACAGAATCACAGAATTGCAGGGGTTGGAAGGGACCTCAAGAGATCATCGAGTCCAACCCCCCTGCCAGAGCAGGCTCCCTACAGCAGGTTGCACAGGTTTACTGTAGAGATGTCTGTACCTTGTTCAGGTGTCTTGACTTTGTTCATGGTCAATGAAAAAAAAAAAAAAGAAACCCAAAAAGTGCCTAAATTATTTTAAACATTTATCTGAAACTAAGAGGAGCTATGCCATCAGAACAACCTTTTTTTTCAGCAACTTTAAGAACAATGTGAATGACTGTTTCAGATATAGAAGTCCACATTTTGAGTAGTTAAAGTTAGATAAGAGTTCCTTCTAGGACTAGCAGAACATACATCAATAGCTATGAGGTACTCACACCTCTACCTTTACTGCATGACATGGCACTTTGAAAATGCCATGGCAGCTGTGCAACATCTCAGTTTCAGTTGTTAGCACTTGCCACAAAAAGATGACCTGGAAGAGAAATGTCACTTTGAAGACATAATTACCTGAAATACAATATGGGACAGTTCTGTGGAAAAGTGAGTGGGATGTGTAAGGCCAAAATAGAAATGACAAAATTTAGTAAACCCATTTCTGAAGTGGGAGAGAAATAATAGAAATTATGTTTTGAGATATTTTCAACAAGGACACACGTTATAGAAAGTTCGGTTTCACCCTATGATCCTGTCCCTGAAGAGACAGAGCTATAATACAGAAAAAGAATGTCATGTAGGACTCCATGCCCACAGATGCCGTCCCAGTCCTAGTATAGGGCTTCAGATTATATTGGAGAGAAAATGAGTTCAAGGTGAGATTACAGAAAGCAGCAGAGAACATATGCAAGGGATCTAATGAAGGAAGATAATGGAAGATGCTAGCACATGACCACAGGGCAGGCAGTGGTTGCGCTGTATGTGAGGCAGCATTTTCTGGGAAGATATTAGGCCAGATTAAGCTACTCTGCAATGTAATGCACCTTGTATTCAATAAAGAGTAATTTATGTCTGTTGCATGCAAGCCCGTTTTCAAACAAGCCTCCAGTGTATTTATAATGGATGAAACTCAGAGCTGTGCTTTTTATACTCTCTCCTGACATAAAAAACTTTCTCTGGAAAACACATGAAAGGCACTGACAGTGTTCCTTATCGACAATACCAAGAGGTACACAAGTACTTTCCCCCAAGTGCAATGCCATAGAATAGTACTCTTTAATATTCTCCAAGAGAGTCCAGAAACGGTGAGCTATATGATGTGTAAAGCACTGTTTTCAGATCAGGCATAAAGGAGGAATAGCTAACTCCTTCCCTGAGAGCCTAAGATACATTGGTACATTTGATAGGAAGAAAGATTTTGGAAGGGAGAAGTGTTATCAGAAAACACATATTTTTAATGAACGTGTAAGAAAATTTGGTGGGATCAATTCTTCTCTACAAGTTCTAACCAATGTCTTTTTATGGAGTTACTACTTCACGCAGTCAAGGTTTCATCTGGACTCATTATTATGACATCTGGGCTTCAAAGTAAATCAGGAATAGTTTGACTGAATCTAAGTAGCTTCTGTTGGGTTAAATGATACTAAGTTTGGTGTTCAAGAAACGTCTGGATGTGGTGCGAAGGGATATGGTTTAGTGGTTTAGTGTGAAATATTGGTGGTAGGAGAACAGTTGGACTAGATGATCTTGTAGGTCCTTTCCAATCTAGTATTTCTATGATTCTAAGTTCCAATTTCACATCTGCAGCCCATGGGTTTACCTATAAAATGGGGCAGTAGTTTTTACTTCTTCAGAAAAGAGCGATGAGCATAAAGATAGAGCTTAAAAACTAAAGTCATGAGATATCTAAGTTAGATCAATAGATCCTGAAAGATGCTGAGCGTCTTCCAAGAGATGTCAAAACTGTCTAACACAAGGATGCAGCTTGCCTGCAAATATGAAACTTGCTTTAGTTTGACTACTTTTGTTGACGTTCCATTATAACTAAGAGAGAACATCTTGCTCCTTACACAGGTACAACTGATACAACTACTGATAAGCTTCTGGTTTTTGTCTTCTTAAAAGGAAAGCTTGTTCCCTGACATTGTTTTACATCACACTGTTACTCTGTTAATGACATAGAACTCCTGTTGCAATAATTTCTTCTCCTCAGCCTCTAGGTATAAAATAAAATCAGACAAAAAAAATTATGCAAGCTTACTTCTACAGGTGCAAGAAAAACACACATCAGAAGCATGTAGCCAGATCAAAACAGAAAACACAAAATGTTCCGTATTTTCAGTAATTATTTCCTTTAATTTCTACTTTGCTCTTCATGTGCTTTTATAAGAATCAGGATGACTTCAATAGAATTCTTTAGAGCATGAAGGAGATGTGAAATGTAATGGAATTGAAACAAAATGTTACCATTTTAATTTTATTTTTTTTTCCAGTGAAGGGAGACACCACTTCCAGGTAGAACTGCAGCTGTGAAAGATGGTTTTCATTTATGCTTTTCTAGCCTCCTTCTGCCAGAATGAAATGAAAAACAACTCTTTAGAAAGCCTGACACATATCTTACACAGTCTTTAATTTAAAGATTTGCATGACTCGAATAAGAGTTATGTACATTTTGCTCTCTTCTTTTGTTTTTATCTGGTCTACTGGTGTATAGTCAATGTACTGGTGGAGTATCCAACAGATATAGAAATGCACAAAATTGTATCATTGAATCATAGAATGGGTTAGATTGGAGAAGACCTTAAAGATCATCTAGTTCCAACCCCCTTACCATGAGCAAAGTTGCCACCCACCACATCAGACTGCCCACGTCCCCATCCAGCTTGGCCTTGGACACCTTCAAGGATGGGGTATCCCAAACTTCTCCGGGCATCCGGGCAACATGTCCTCATGCCTCACCACCCTCTTAGTAAAGAATTTCTTCCTAACATCTAACCTAAATGTTTTTTTTTTTTTTTTTTTAAGCCATTCCCCCTTGTCCTGACACTATAAGACTGTGTAAAAAGTCAGTTCCCCTCCTGCCCCTAAGCTCTCTTCAAGCATTGGAAGGCCACAATGATGTCTCCCCAGAGCCTTCTCTTCTCCAGGATAAACAATCCCAAGTCTCTCAACTTTTCTTCATAGATGAGGTACTCTAACCATTTGACCATCTCCATAGCCCTCCTCTGGAACCGCTCCATAAGATACAAACAAGAGTTACTAAGGTGGGGTTCTTTGTGACATTCTACTTTGCCTGAGAAGTTCTGCTAGAGACCTATTTCTTGACCATTTATTATTTTCAGATCAAATGACTCTGAATAGTGCTTGTTTTCTGACCATACAAGCCAAACTTCTAGCCATGAAAATACATTTTTAATCTGAATTTTGTTAAAATTCTTACAGACAGAAAAATGTTTTCTGTCCACAGCAATCGTTGTTCTGTGAAAAGCTGCTTTTGAACAGATGACTTTGGATAGGCAAATCCCTGGAATTATTAAGGAGATTATCTGAGAGAGTTACATCCATTTAAAGAAATCAGGGAACGCAAGTCCAAAGTCTGATGGCAGTAACTTCCAAGGGGCTCCAGTGCCATTCAACAGAGGTGAGAAAAGCTATAAAATGCAGTTAGTAATGTTGGGAGAAAAGACAAATTTACATAATTGCAGTCTTGTGAAGAACCTGGATGAAGTTTAATTATATAGCTTGTGCTTATGCAGTTGTTTTCCATACAATGTATGCAAGAATAAAATAAAAATCAGAAAATATTATAAAGAATGATCCGGAAAGAACAAAACAGAATTTTGCTACTTTTATTGGAATTTTTAAAAGCTTAATTTCTTCTTTTAAATGTTCTTATTTTTTTTAAAAAATAGCATAGCTCAAACATGAAGAAGTATCATTGCTATTGATATATTTTTAGAAGATAAGTTACCGATTAAAGAATAACAAAGAACACAGAGACAGTCTTTGAAGAAAAAGAAGAAGAATTTATTGAAAAGAAAAGCCAAATATAGAAAGCATTCCTTCACCCATAACATGGAACAACTTCCATTACCTTCACTGAAGAGGAATGGTAGTGAAGGACGGAAAATTAGATTTGCTAGACTCTTTAAACCTCAATGCTCACCTTAAATGCCTACTCCCTACAAGAAATCCTTGCTACATGTTTTCAGAAGGATAAAAGTAGACCTATAAACAAACTGAGTCATCCTTTATTGCATCATGATTCATTCATTGACAGGAACGGGAAAGGAAATTGAGAATCTCAGTTTCTATTTGCTTGTTCTTGCTAAGCTATACTATTTTTTGAGAGTAGATGACTTTATCTTAGTTGCGGGAGGCAAATGGAGGTGGGGAACCTCTTTTCGGTGGTCTGTGGGGACAGGACAAGGGGCAATGGCCTTAAGCTGGAGCACAGGAAGTTCCGCACCAACATGCGGAAGAACTTCTTCACAGTGCGGGTGACGGAGCACTGGCACAGGCTGCCCAGGGAGGTTGTAGAGTCTCCTTCCCTGGAGATATTCAAGACCCGCCTGGACGCCTACCTGTGCACCCTGCTGTAGGGAACCTGCTCTGGCAGGGGGGTTGGACTCGATGATCTCTCGAGGTCCCTTCCAACCCCTGCAATTCTGTGATTTTTTTTTTCTGTGATCTTTTCCCATCAAGTCAAAATAATATTTTGTCCAGAATTTGAAGGAAATTGGAGTCAGAATTACAATTTCATCTACAATTTACTAGAGTGTTTATTTTTCACTGTCTATTTATGCCAATGTTTCTCCAAGATCTGTCCATTTCCAAATCAAATGACTTGGCCATGGGAGAAATATTAGTTCTCCCTAGAAAATGCAGAACAGCTTGTCATAGGGAATCCACCAGTTTTCAGTTGATATGGTTTGACTCTCTGAGTATGTCATCATCAGCCTGTGAAACAAAAACACTTCAAGAAAATAAAAGTAATGTTCTTCATCTAATACATTGTGTTAATGGTTGCTACTTAGTTTACTACAATTCTGCTTTAAAGATAGAATGGATTTCATTTCTTTATTCTATTTCTAGAAGGAAATGCATTAAAATTATTTTCCCCTTAAAATATCACACTGTAAATGCTCATTAAAATATAATTACTCACAAAAATGCATTTTAGATTTCCTTGAGATAAGTTGTAGTGGTGTAGTTTGAAATTTGACTTCCATTAATTCAGGATTACAGAGCCTCATGTTTAGATAATAAGCAGAATCACCTCAGATAACAGCTTGAGTGAGTCATTGGACTACAGTGTTAGTCTGATAAAGTGTGTTTATCTGAAGGGCTCTTGGGAATAACATAGTTCCTCTTCAAAGCCTTAAGCAGGAGCAAAAATCATAGTCCTGGAGGCTGGCAGGATAAACTTGTCCAATGATTTGCTAGCAATCTTAGAGATGGATTTCACTACTGAGCACACTGCAGTTGTCAGATTGAAAAGTGTCTGCATGAAAATTAATTCATATGTACATAGCTCCAGACAATGGAAAATCTCCTTGAAATGGCAAGCCATCACATTTTAAGGCCAATTTTTCAAGTCTCTGAGGCGTATTTGGGAAATATACTGGTGAACTGAGTTTGGCATGAAAAGCTTACATTTTAACAAGTAAAAATTTGTGCAATTATCTTCAAATGTGTAGTCTCTCTAACAGGTAGAAAAATACATTTTTCTGCACATTTGTCTACTTTGTGTCTGAAAAAAGTTTGCCTCATACATAGGATCATCTCAGATTGCTTTTCTGTGAAGGGAATTTGATCTCTTTTAAAGTTAGACGTGAGGTCCAAACACAGAGGCAAAGTAATGCGTCAATACGAGGAAAGCTGTGGCAAGAACTAATGTTCCTGTGTCAGTCACCAGTATATAAATACAGCAGAACTGCTGTGTATGTTCCATGGGGATACTCCAAGAGTAGTATTTTTTAAGTTAGAAGAAAATGAGAAAGCATAAAAATGAGTGAACGGGGTGTTTGTAAACCTGTGTGGAGGCTTCTTGTGCGTGGTTGGAGCAGTCAATGACAATGATGACAGTCTTTGATAATGATTGTGAAAGGAAATGAAGAAAGAATAAAGGATTTGATGTCTGAATGTCCTTTCCGTCACACCTACAGGTTTCCTGGAAGTCAAAGCATTTCCACCAGTCTAATAAGTGTAAAAACAGTTAAGGTTTGTGACACATAATATAAGAGGGGGAAACCTCAAGAAATGTCCCAAGAACAAAGTTGAACAAGACAGTTCAATCAATCATTATAGATAAATGTTTACATTTGCAGATTTCTGTTGATTTTTCTATTTTTAATACATGCCAAACTGTGTCTGAACTAGAGGTTTGTAAACTAAATAAAATTCTTCCTAGAGCTCAGTCTCACATTTACTGCTTTATTTTTGGTGTTGGTTTGTTTGTTAGCTTTCTGGTTCTGTTTTAATTGAAATCCAGATGCAGAGAGAAATCTTTTTTTTAGGAAAAGAAATTTTGATTAAAGAAGAGCCAATGGCATCACTGATAGTTTATCTGACAAAAAAAAATCAAGATAAAGATACATCTCTTTTAGATTTAAATGTGCCACTGAAAAAGAATAAAACAATCATTTTGTTATTACTTCTTGTAGCACACCAATTTTTCAACTCTTATAATGGGAACTGCTAAAGTAAGTGCTGTTTATGACAATTTAGTTATGTGCAGGTACAATAGCAAAACTTGCTCTTGAAGCTCTCTAAACTTAACCTTTTTCTGTATGAAGTTGCTTGCTGTGAACAAAGCTAGGTAACTGCTGACAGTCATAGCAGATAGTGAGAAGCAGGGATAGGGAGTTCAGTGGAAGATAACTACTTACACCAGCCCTAACTGTATTCAGAATATGCCTCTTACTGTGTCTTCTGTGGAAAAACAGATTTCAGAAAAGCATTAGAGCACAGTTAATGATGACATACCCAGAATTCATGGAACATCTGACTCTTTCCTGTGAAGACAAACCCATCATATTTAACAGTGTCTATGTGTATTTATGAAAATAGGAAGATCACTAAGAAACATTAACAATTCATAATTATTTTTAATATTATTTCAACAGTTTTTTAATTTCAGAAAGCTGAGAACCAGAAATATATTTCTGAACAATTATAAACATTTTCAGTGCCAGAGCACCTGTGTTTAACAACTAAAATGTCAGATATTTTTATCTGGGTTCAGATATAAAATCAGATGTAGATTTTTCAACTCTGGACTTGGTAATAAAATAACTATATTAGTTATTAACAAATCACAATATTTATCTCTGTTGAATTGTTTAGTTATTGCATATGTACATCAGGGAAAGGAGAAGCATGTTATCTGAAAAATATTCTCTAAAGCAACGACATATACTGACTTCAATCATTCTCTCTGTTGATGTCACATTCCCCAAATAGGGAAGAATTACAAATTTAACTTCTTGATATTCTGAAGTGATTAAAGTCTTGATTCATAGTTGATAATGAAACATCTACAACTGCAAGGACATCCAGAGAGAAATGAGACTTCCACTATGTAACGCAAAACTGGTGACACCATCTCTTCTGTTCCCTGAGCCCCAGCATGATGTTATCAGAGCACATCATTATCACTGTAGCTGGGGACTTTGGATTTCTGTCCTGAGTCACTGAAGATATAGGAGAGTTTTAGCTTGAATTTCGGTGAGATTAACATTAAGCTTTCTGTGAGGAAAGAGGCTATTCTAGCTGTTGACTTTAACAAGATTTGGATTAAGCCTTGATTTTTCTCGAGTTGTGCACTGAAGATAGAGAGACAACCAGTTCAAAGCCATCTACAAAGACAAGAAGCTAAATTCAGGATATTTAGATTGGGCAGCTTCTGGGAAACAGAAAGAACTTGGAAAAGTAGGAAGACCTTCTTAGCTTCAGTGATTGTAGTCTGAACTGATAGAATAAGGAAACATAAGGCAGTATCACTAGTATCACTACAACTTTGGTGTTGAGTGGGAATAGCTCTGCCAGACTGTACAATGTTCTGGACTGATAAATCTACAGAGTATGATTCTACCTCCATAGGATTCTACTTGCTCCAAAATCTCTAGACTATATTCTATCGTTTGGTCTTTGCATGTACTGGGTCTCTAATGTCGAAATTTGTATCTCTTTTAGGAAAACAAAAAGTTAAATAAAACTGCACAGCCTTTCTCTGCTATTATTCCTATCAACTTCCACTGTTTACATTTTCCTAATTTTGTTTTTTTACCTTATAGCTATCATTTTTGATAAAACTCATAATTTTGAACATTCATAACGTTAATTAATAATTCATAATTTTGTAAAGGCTAACAGAGGACATCCCTAACATACAAAGTTTTCAATACTACAGATGGAGATGTAAATCCCCTAGTAATCGCATATTCATGACAAGAAAGGGCTGAAGTTACTAAACTCAGACATCTTGAGTGAACATAGTTGATGTTGATTCCCCTTCTCCATCAAAAGTACTGATACCTTCAAATATTTTGTTAACAATTATGATGCTCCAGTTTCCCCCCAGCAAAATTGTTTCTGAAGCTATGCTAAGGTTATAATGCATAAAAAACTTCTTGAGCCTGATTTAACAATAAATTGTAGGTCAATTAAATTCATGGATTTTGAGACTTGCCTTGAAATCCAGCTTAACTTTTCTTAAAAATCAAACACTTCTACAGAAGACTCAGAAGAAGATCACTGGTTAACTGCTGGGAATGTAAAATTTAGGGTCAAGGAAGAATAATCCAGGGCATCTTTTGATTCCTAAAACTGGGTTGAATTTACTTTGAAATTGGCCTATATTTCATTCACATGTAAAACTCTCATCACAATCCCTCTGAACTACTTTCAGCCTTATATAATTTAAACCATTCTAATTCCTGGCAACAGATTACATTTCCTACCATTTGCAGTGCAGAGCTAAAGTGCATTCAGACATTAGGGAAGCTGAGATCAAGGTTTCTAGGGTTTTACTTCTTAAATCACTTTCTTTTTTTAAAGATCTGCAGTGTTTGTTGACTGACTGTGCAAGATGCACTAAGAAAAATTCTGAAGCTATCGAAGCCTTCAAGTAGAACCTGACACATACCTCAGGAAAAGATCAAATAGTTGCAACATTTTGATTAAACAATAAAAAAATTTTGAAATGGAAAGGAGATGAACTCAGTGAGGTTGAAAAAAATATTTCGTTTAACCCCTCCTTCTACCTTAGTGTATCTGAAAAATTCCTTGACTGATGGTCACACACACATATACATGTTATATGTCCACTGTGCATTACTTTAGCAGCATAATTTTGTTTTCCCCAGGTGATTATTTGATGTTTAAATTTAATATGGGAAGGAGTAGAATGGTAACAAAATACTTGGTCTGCAAGTACATTTGAAGATTCCTCCAACATATAGAAAAAGCAGGAATGAAAAGTAGAGAAGATGAGTAGTACCACTTGTTCATTCTGTAGTTGTGACAGATATTTCTATATGCATGAGAAAAAGAAACAGAGGATATTAGCTTCCACATGATTAAATTTGTCTGTTATTTTTGTTCAGATTTTAAAATTATACTATATAACTGAAGCAGTCCTATAATCTTTATTAATTCCTCAATGTTATTCTACAACTGCTCTCTTTATGTTTGAATAAGGAAGCTTATTTTTAGCTCTGTGACCCATATATATAAGGTTAAAATCTTTGTTTTTTATCTCTGATAGAACAGTTTATATTGGGGAACTACTCACCTGTCCAGCAGTGTCTAGAATATCCAAATAAGCTGGTTCATCATCAATTCGGACTTGAGTTTTATAGGCATCCTCTGAAAAACACAGTGCAATATATAGGAATGGCTCAGAGAAAGGAAACGTAGTTAGCTTTGCTAGCCTAGAATAGACTTTCCAAAAGCTCTCCTGTCTGTCCTAACTTCGTTTTCTTTTCAGTCAAAATCCCCCATCAACGAAAAACATTGAGGAGTGATCTAATCTTTACTATTGCACTACTTCAAAATAATATAGTAGTAAATTTACCTGTCTTTAAAAGGATAACCCAGATCACAGGTGCTGCTTAAATCACAAATCTTCAGGGTCTTTTTGTTGATGGTACTCACCAGCCTTCTACGGAGTCCTCCCAGCAAGTACTGGCAAGCAAAATATTGTCTAAACTACTGAGAAAACATCTCTGTGGCTAAAGGGGACTTCCAGATCAGATTTGTCAGAGCAGTTAATTAGACCACATGTATCTCTGGCCAGAATGAAAATAGTTTTTAAAGTAAATTCTGTAATCAGTGTCCTCATGTTCATCATTACTTGGAGTAGAGGAGGGAAAAACTGTACATGTTGGACCATTCTCTTAGCTCATATTTTTGAGAAGATAAATTTGGAGAGAGAAAAATGAAACAGGAGAACTACTATTTGTGTAAACTATTTTCCTCTCATTTCTATTCCATTCTCCTCTCAATATTTATATTTCCTTCCTAATGTCAAATACACCTCAGCTATCAGACCATGTTTGTGCTTGAAGTAATCTTAGAAATTATCCATGCTGTCTAATTAAACTATAATGCACAGCAATCTGAGTGGTTTTGGTAAATGATGTTATACTTTGTCTGTGCACTGAGGTGTGAAGACAAGTAAATTTAACAAGTTTGAGAAGTACCATTGATCAACATGAACATATGGCTGACCCTGCCCAGTGATTCAGTTCCACAAGCCCTGGCTGACTGAGACCCCCCAGGACCAGGCTCTCAATAGAATAAATCAGCAGGTAGTAGGAATTCTCAAGACATTCAGATTTGTGCCTTATATATCTTGTAGTATATGACACTTTATAAAAGCATGTAAAAACTTTATCTGTATCTATATGAAGTGAAAAAAACTAACATTTTAAAATACAAAGCACTGTGGATGTCATTATTTTGGTTCACTCCTGCATGATCAGTGGCAGGCTATCTTTAATGACATAATCATATGCAGTAATTTTCATGAATCGCCTGCTTCATTTAGGCATCACTTCAGCAAATTACTTAGGAACACGTATTGCCCTAAACAAGTAGCGTTGATCATCCTACTGATATTAAGATGGTCCAGAGGCTTAATTAAATGTATGATACACTACCTTTTCGAGAAAGCCAAAGCATTCCAGCCATCATGTTTCAGTCAATAGATCTCTTTCTAGGTATAGCCTCATAAGAAGTTTCGTATCAAAGAGGGACCGTATAGATCAAATTAGACCATTTATAGGTTATTTATCTATTATGGCACAACAACGGTGCATGTAGTGTTTTTTTTCTTTTAACCAAAACTGAAAATAAAAGTACATGAAAACATGTAGTACTAAATACGATACTTCATTAATATAAAAAATATGAATAACGTATTATATTGCCATGCTAATGGGTGTCCACTTGCATCACATTTGTCTATATGCTATTTAAGTATGACTCACACAAATTTAACTTGTACTCTTGGCTCCACAGATTAATATTTTAAAGCCAAAATGCGGTGCTCATATTTCTCCCTTCACATAGACCAATGTGAGTTTGAATGCAGTAGCTTCAAAGCAAATACTACAAAGATATTTGCATACTTAAATTCAGCTTGGATGAAAATGATTCTGGAATCTAGAGAATTGCTAAGGAAGGGAATCAGGGATCTGTAGCATTTTTTAATAAAAGACTAATTCACCGCTCAATATGTCAGATCTTTCCATAGATAACTGGACAGAAATCAATGGCTAATACCCTGCTGAGCAACTCTAGGTGTACTCTGAATGTACTGCCGCTATAACTCGTAAAACTGCAACAGTGAAAGAGTGGAGCAAGGCTAGAAGAAAGTATTTGTTCTTTTTCTTTGCAAAGTTAACACCAAAAATAAAAACCTAGTGTGCTATTTTAATTTATTCTATTGTTTCAAACTACAGGCTTTAAAACACTTTACAAAGATACATCGGAATCACTGGCCTGTTTTCATTTTTAATATATGCTAACTTCTGCTGCTGCTGTTGAGGAAATGTATTCTATTGAACATTGACTAAGCACATGAATCGAAATAATATTCTAGACAACTGTGTGGAACATGCTTTTTACTGGCAGAATTTGACTTTGACCCAAGGAATGTAAAGATGAATAAAGAAGGATATATAAGTCTCATTTGTAATATTCTCTCTGCGTATGTTCATAAAGCAGGATAGTTAAAAAAACTTTGAAAAGCTTAAAAATATCCTCAGCTGGGGTGGGATAAGCGGGTGTACTCTCACTCTATATTTAAATGAGAAAAATATGAAAGATTTCAGACCTACTTTTCTTGTGGCATTCACTTGAGAGGAAGTTCTAAAGTCCAGACCTACCAAGGGAAGTGCTATCTTGAATTCACATCCTGATACCAGATACCACATCACAGCACTCACTCACGACCTATCAGATTCATAATGCTCAGAACAAGGCTTTTGAGAGACACTACGTTCCTATTTACCTTGTATATTCCTTGAACTTCTGGGCTATTAGGACAACATTTTTTCCAGCACAAGAGGTAGAATTATGATGCATAAATCAAAAATCATGCTTCCCATCCAATATTATATGAATCTAGAAGACAAGCTAAGGAAGAGCTGCACCATTTAGTTCTCATATATAATTAATTCTTAAATAGGGTTTTCATCTTAGGAGGTAATGGAAACAGATCTGAGTAAATGATTATGTAGATGAACGTCTTTACTTTATTCAATTGAACTGAAGGATAGATCCAGAGCTGTGTATGTCCATATTTTGGACTCAATTAGCATATTCCTGTTTTATTAGTTGCTCCAATGCTAGACATAAACCATGAAACTTTTGCATGTTTCCTAAAGGATTTCAAAAAGCACTACTATGTGACTGATTTTTCTTACCCAAAGCAACATAGTACACATTGTGGTTACATTAAGAAAACAGAGAAATGCCTAAGATCTGAGAGAAACATATTATTGTCCTAGTTTCAGATGAAACAGTATTAATAGTGCACTGATGTTCTGGTTGTTGCTGAGTGATGGGACCGCAGCCAGGACCAGAATGCTTGGGGAAAAGCTGCTGCCTCTATGGTACAGCAGCAGGGTGCAAGGCAGAGCTGGGACATATGGCCTAAGTTAGGCAAGGGGTTATTCCTTACCACATGACACTATGCCAAAGGCCATAAAGCTGTGGGGAGTTGGCCAGGGGGAAAGCTGCTATTCAGGGGTTGTCAGTGGGCATTGAGACCCTGCTAGTGTTGCCAGTGGCTGTTGGGCAGTTCTGCTGTTGTTGGGCGTCGGGTGGCAAGTAGATGCGTTATGGCTATATATATTGTTATCGTTGCATATTTGTTTCCATTTTCCAATTCTGTGTCAGTAAACAGTTTTTATCTCAAACAGCAAGTTCTATTTTGTTTCTGGCTCTATTCATCATCCCACTCGGGTGAAGAGTGAGGGACTGTCTGCTTGGTGCTCAGCTGCCTGCTGAGATATTGAGATATCACCGACTGGGTAGATGAGGG
>WBMW01005978.1:1298-17952 GCA_013396635.1 Penelope pileata
GGGGGGGGGGCACAGGTGAAAACAATTTGCATGCACTCCCCAGGCCAGCCACTGCCCTTTACCAGGTGCTCAATCACAGATTCAGGCCATGGCCTAGTGTTCCCTTTACTATATAGGTATAATAATAGGTTTGGAACTATATGACCTTTAAGGTTCCTTACAACCCAAGCCATTCTAAGATTCTATGATTCTTTCATTCTATGAAGATTTGAAAATTTGATTCGTGAAGCATCTTATCCTGAAGCATCACTAAGCAAGATGGATCCTACCTTCATCTTTTGAAAAGTGACAGTCTCTCAGACATGAGTAGGATGACATGGATTTACATCCACTGAGGATATGATACTTTGAGTGAATATGAGGAAAATTGCAACACTGGAGGACTAAATTCCTTGCCAATGAAGTGAAGGTGGCTGTGCTGCATGGTCTAGACCTCAGAGTCAGAAGGTAGTTGAAAAACCTTTTGTGTTTAGCTAGTGCCTTGACAGAAGGAATGGTCAGATCCTTTGAGAAGATTTAGAGTTGTTTGAGATTCTCCTATTTGTACCTAATTAGTTGTGCTCTAGGTGACATTTCAGCAACTGCAAATGAACAAAATGTAATAGTCCTCTGAATATGTGTCCTCTTCCACAGATACACCTTTTCTGTTGAGAGCTGCAAAAGGGATAGTATCACAGTTACTAAGTTGAAAGCATGCTCTGTCTATCTGGTTTGTTATCTTTGCTCATAATTATCTTCAGGAACCGTAATTCAAGTGTTAGCTTTTCATACTTCTGCTTCCTGTCTTGGAGAAGGTTAAATGTGAGATACAGAGACTAATAAACGCTGCCATGAAATCACAGAACAGTGTCTCACAGTCTGCAAAATGTGGAGTAATTTATTTCCTAAGTTATAGCTGAATGTTTTACATTATGTACTCATTCTTCATTTCCACATTTTAAAGATTGTCACAGAACATAGAAATTTAGATGCAACCGCTTTAGACATTGTAACCTGTGAATGCATTATTGGCAAGATTGACAAGGTTTTCCATCAGGTGTAAACTTGACTGGCTGAGGATTATTATAGAACAGAGGCTTCCTATGGCAAACGGCCAGGGAATAATATAGGAATGTTCTCTGGATGTACAGGGATGGGATGAGGAAAGCCAAGGCACAGGTGGAATTAAACTTTGTGAGGGATGTGAAAGACAACAACAAGAGTTTCTTTAGATACATTGATCACAAGAGACAGGCAAAGGAGAGTGTACCCCCTCACCCTCTGTCCTGGTTTGACCTAGCAGACAGCTAAGTCCCACACAGTTGTTCGCTCACCCTCCCCCCTCCCAAGTGGGATGGGGGAGAGAATNCACAGCTTCATACCAGACACCGTGAGAGAAGTAACTTCTTCTGTCTGTTAGAAACTAAGACACCCTCACCGATAAATGAAAAGGGAGAAATGTCTTCCTCAGACTTGGAGAAAGGTTGAGGTACTTAATGAGTTCTTTGCCTCGATCTTCACTGCCAGTCAAGCTTCCCATGCCTCTCATGTCGCTGAGCTTCTAAGCAGGGGCTGGAGAGGCAAAATCCCTTCTAGTGTAAGAGCGGAGCAAGTCCAAGACCACCTCATTATGCTGAATGTGTACAAGTCTTTGAGGCCAGACGATATGCATCCCAGGGTTCTGAGGGAACTAGCTGATGTAGTTGCCAAGCCACTCTCCGTCATACTTGAAAAGTCGTGGCTGTCAGTCAAAGTCCCCAGGGACTGGAAAAAGGGAAATGTCACTCCTATTTATAAGAAAGGGAAGAAGGAGGATCCGGAGAACTACAGGACAGCAAGCCTCACCGCTGTGCCTGGGAAGATCATGGAACAGATCTGCCTGGAAGAAATGTTAGGGCACATGCGAGATGAAGAGGTATTCCTAGACAGCATGGCTTCACCACAGGCAGATCATACCTGACCAACCTGGTGGCCTCCTATAATGGAGTGATGGCATCAGTGGACAAAGGAAGGGCAACTGATGTTGTTTACCTGGACTTGTGCAAGGCCTTTGACACGGTCCTGCACCACATCCTTACCTCTAAATTGGAGAGATATGGATTTGAAAGGTGGACTATTCAGTGGATAAGGAATTGGCTGGATGGTTGTAGCCACAGGGCTATGGTCAGTGGCTCTACATCCAGGTGGAGGCTGGTCATGAGTGGTGTTCCCCAGTTGTCCATCTTGGGGCCAGTGTTCTTCAACATCTTTGTCAGTGACATAGACACTGGGATTGAGCATATCCTCAACAAATTTGCTGATGACACTAAGCTGAGTGGTGCAGTTGATACAATAGAAGGAAGGGATGCCATCCAAAAGGACCTGAGCAGGCTTGAAATGTGAGTCCATCAGAACCTAATGAGGTTCAGCAATGCCAGGTGCAAGGGGTTGCACTTCGTTTGGGGCAATCCCAGGTATGTGTGCAGACTGGGAGAACTCCTTGAGAGCAGCCCTGCTGAGAAGGACTTGGGGGTCCTGATGCACGAAAAGTTTGATATGAGCGAGCAGTGTGCACTTGCAGCCCAGAAGGCCAACAGTATCCTGGGCTGCATCAAAAGAGGGGTGGTCAGCAAGGAGAGAGAGCTGTTGGAGCAGGTCCAGAGGAGGGCCACGAATATGATCAAAGGGCTGGAGCACCTCTTCTATGGAGAAGGGTTGAGGGAGTTGGGCTTGTTTAGCTTGGAGAAGAGAATGCTCCAGGCAGACCTCATTGCAGCCTTCCAGTACTTGAAGGGAGCTTGCAAGGAGGAGGGAGACCAACTTTTTACATGGTCTCATAGTGACAGGATAAGGGGCAATGGCTTTAAACTACAAAAGGGGAGATTTAGGTTAGATGTTCAGAAGAAATTCTTTACTCAGAGGGTGGTGAGGCACTGGAACAGGTTACCTAGAGAAGTTGTGGATGCCCCACCCCTGGAGGTGTTCAAGGCCAGGTTGGATGGGTTCCTGGGCAGTCTGATCTAGTGGTTGGCAACCCTACCCATGGCTGGGGATTTGGAATTAGATGACTTTTAAGGCCCTTTCCAACCCAAACCATTCTGAATCTGTAATGACCTTATCGTCTTCTACCAAGGGTACATCTTCCTTGCTCCAGTGTTTCCCTCCGGTCCCCGGGAGTTAGGATTCCTGAAGGCCAGTCTTGATAGTGAAAACTGAGGCAAAGAAGGTGTTCAGTACACCAGCATTTTCCTTGTTCTGTGTAATGTGGTGTCCCATCTTGTTCAACAATGGGCCCACATTTTCTCTAGTCTTTTTTTTTTCGTCCCATACGTACTTGCAGAAACCTTTCTCGTTTTTGATATCCCTGACCAGTTTGAATTCTGTTTGGGCTTTAGCTTTCCCTGGATGCTCAGATTCTCTGCATTCCTCCCAGGTTACCCATCCTTGCTTTCTTTTTGTGATGTTGGCTAGGAGCTACTTGTTCATCCTTGCAGGCCTTCTGACATTTCTGACTGATTACTGCTTATTAGGGTGCACCATTCTTGTTCTTGGAGGATCTGATGCTTGAGTATTAACCAGCTTTCTTGAGCCCTTCTTCCCTCCTGGGCCTTATCCCACAGAATTCTTCCAAGCAGATCCTTGAAGAGGGCAAAGCATGCTCTCCCGAAGTTCAGGGTTGTGAGCTTGCTTTTCACCCTCCTCCTGCTCCTCAGGATCCTGAACTCCAA
Organism: Penelope pileata; assembly: GCA_013396635.1. NCBI lineage: Eukaryota > Metazoa > Chordata > Aves > Galliformes > Cracidae > Penelope > Penelope pileata. The sequence goes on from WBMW01005978.1 coordinate 4,985, forward strand.
TATCTCAGTGTCACTGCAGCCAAGGCTGCCTTTGATCTTCCCATTCCCAAGAAGACCTTCCTTGCTGGTGGGTATGAGGTCTATTAGAGCACCTTCCTTCATTGTCTTCTCTCTTTTCTCTTCCACTTGGATGAGGAAGTTATCATCAACACACTCCAGAAAACCTACTAATTGAAGGTTTCTGCTATATCATCTTTCCAGTGGCTACCAGTGGGTGGAGGGAAGTGAGGTTGTTCCTGTGTGTCTGGAAAGAGCCTGTACTGGGTCTGGCTGGGATGAGAACTTTCTCCACAGTAGCCCATATAATGTTGTGTTCTGTACTTATGGCTAGAACAGCACTCTTATCACACTAACGTTTTGTCTATTGCTGAGCATTGCTTGCACACCATCAAGACTTTCTCCAAACCCCACCAAAGTCAGTAGACTGGGAATGAGCAAGAGGTGGGGAGGAGGCGTTGCCAGGACAGCTAACCTAACCCATCCCAAGGGATATTCTGTGCAGCATGATGTCACTCTCAGCAGTAAAAGCTGGGACAGGAAAAGTGTAAGAGACTGGAAAAGTATGTGTAGATGTCTCGACATTGGCTGTAGAAAGGACTCAGGGGGACTTTGCCAACTTGACTACTAGACCGAGTCAGCCACCTTGAAAACTGAACTGAGCTCCGCCGATCAGGAGCCTGCATTCTGGAGCCATATGTGGCAAGCTGCATAGCCGCTGCACACGCGCCCAGGCCCAGGGTCAAACAAAGGACAGCACCTTCTGGGGCTCAGACCCTTCCAGAAATTTTGGGACCCTCCCCCCACCCCAGTAAGAAGCACTGGGCATACGCCCCACCGCCTAGTGGGAGATGGGGCTATGCAAAGGATTCATTGCATATTCAATAGTGCAACAACATAAAAAAGCCTGACCAACAGGGGGTGCCTGGAGAGACAGGGAGAGAGTGAGAAGGAGTGACAGCTGCCGTGCCCCTGCGCCGCATGTGCCCTGCCGTGACGGGAGAGGAACACTCCCCCTCCAGCACCCCCCCCACCCTGGACTTACAGGACACCTCTGATCCGTGGTGGTAACCATAGCAACCAAGTTTCCCTCTCTTTTTTTCCATTCCCTTTCCCCTCCCCATCGCCCTAACCACCTAGAATTTGGTTGAACGACATTTGACCTCATTTGTGTCTTAATCTCACTCAGGGTACATCAAAGAACCACCTCACCTCTCATAATTGGAGTAAGACAGGAAGGAATCATAGAATGGCCTGGGTTGGNAGGGTACATCTTCCTTGCTCCAGTGTTTCCCTCCGGTCCCCGGGAGTTAGGATTCCTGAAGGCCAGTCTTGATAGTGAAAACTGAGGCAAAGAAGGTGTTCAGTACACCAGCATTTTCCTTGTTCTGTGTAATGTGGTGTCCCATCTTGTTCAACAATGGGCCCACATTTTCTCTAGTCTTTTTTTTTTCGTCCCATACGTACTTGCAGAAACCTTTCTCGTTTTTGATATCCCTGACCAGTTTGAATTCTGTTTGGGCTTTAGCTTTCCCTGGATGCTCAGATTCTCTGCATTCCTCCCAGGTTACCCATCCTTGCTTTCTTTTTGTGATGTTGGCTAGGAGCTACTTGTTCATCCTTGCAGGCCTTCTGACATTTCTGACTGATTACTGCTTATTAGGGTGCACCATTCTTGTTCTTGGAGGATCTGATGCTTGAGTATTAACCAGCTTTCTTGAGCCCTTCTTCCCTCCTGGGCCTTATCCCACAGAATTCTTCCAAGCAGATCCTTGAAGAGGGCAAAGCATGCTCTCCCGAAGTTCAGGGTTGTGAGCTTGCTTTTCACCCTCCTCCTGCTCCTCAGGATCCTGAACTCCAATATCTCAGTGTCACTGCAGCCAAGGCTGCCTTTGATCTTCCCATTCCCAAGAAGACCTTCCTTGCTGGTGGGTATGAGGTCTATTAGAGCACCTTCCTTCATTGTCTTCTCTCTTTTCTCTTCCACTTGGATGAGGAAGTTATCATCAACACACTCCAGAAAACCTACTAATTGAAGGTTTCTGCTATATCATCTTTCCAGTGGCTACCAGTGGGTGGAGGGAAGTGAGGTTGTTCCTGTGTGTCTGGAAAGAGCCTGTACTGGGTCTGGCTGGGATGAGAACTTTCTCCACAGTAGCCCATATAATGTTGTGTTCTGTACTTATGGCTAGAACAGCACTCTTATCACACTAACGTTTTGTCTATTGCTGAGCATTGCTTGCACACCATCAAGACTTTCTCCAAACCCCACCAAAGTCAGTAGACTGGGAATGAGCAAGAGGTGGGGAGGAGGCGTTGCCAGGACAGCTAACCTAACCCATCCCAAGGGATATTCTGTGCAGCATGATGTCACTCTCAGCAGTAAAAGCTGGGACAGGAAAAGTGTAAGAGACTGGAAAAGTATGTGTAGATGTCTCGACATTGGCTGTAGAAAGGACTCAGGGGGACTTTGCCAACTTGACTACTAGACCGAGTCAGCCACCTTGAAAACTGAACTGAGCTCCGCCGATCAGGAGCCTGCATTCTGGAGCCATATGTGGCAAGCTGCATAGCCGCTGCACACGCGCCCAGGCCCAGGGTCAAACAAAGGACAGCACCTTCTGGGGCTCAGACCCTTCCAGAAATTTTGGGACCCTCCCCCCACCCCAGTAAGAAGCACTGGGCATACGCCCCACCGCCTAGTGGGAGATGGGGCTATGCAAAGGATTCATTGCATATTCAATAGTGCAACAACATAAAAAAGCCTGACCAACAGGGGGTGCCTGGAGAGACAGGGAGAGAGTGAGAAGGAGTGACAGCTGCCGTGCCCCTGCGCCGCATGTGCCCTGCCGTGACGGGAGAGGAACACTCCCCCTCCAGCACCCCCCCCACCCTGGACTTACAGGACACCTCTGATCCGTGGTGGTAACCATAGCAACCAAGTTTCCCTCTCTTTTTTTCCATTCCCTTTCCCCTCCCCATCGCCCTAACCACCTAGAATTTGGTTGAACGACATTTGACCTCATTTGTGTCTTAATCTCACTCAGGGTACATCAAAGAACCACCTCACCTCTCATAATTGGAGTAAGACAGGAAGGAATCATAGAATGGCCTGGGTTGGAAGGGACCCCAAAGATCATCAAGTACCAACCTCCCTGCCATGTGCAGAGCCACCAGCCTCCAGATCTAACACTAGCTCAGTCTGCCCAAGGGCCCCATCCAACCTGGTCTTGAACATGTCCAGGGACGGGGCATCCACAACCTCTCTGGGCAGCCTGTGCCAGCACCTCACCACTCAGTAAAGAACTTCCTCCTGACATTCAATCTAAACCTTCCCTCCTTCAGCTTAAAACCATTCCCCCTTGTCCTATCAATGTCTACCCTTGTGAAAAGTTGATTGCCCTCCTGTTTATAACCTCCTTTTAAATACTGGAAGGCTGCAATGAGGTCTCCCTGCAGCCTTCTCTTCTCCAGGCTGAACAAGTGCAGCTCCCTCAGCCTGTCTTGGTAGGGGAGGTGCTGCAGCCCTCTGATCATCTTTGTGGCCTTCCTCTGAACACTATCCAAAAGTTTCACATCTTTCCTGTATCATGGGCCCCAGACCTGGACACAGTACTCCAGATGGGGCCTCACAAGGACAGAGTAGAACAGGACAATCACCTCCCTGTCCCTGCTGGCCACCCCTCTTCTGATGGAGCGCAGGATACCGTTGGCCTTCGGAGCTGCAGGAGCACACTGCTGGCTCATGTTCAGTTTTTCATCCACCAGGACCCCCAGGTCTTTCTCTGCAGGGCTACTCTCAAGGAGTTCTTCTCCCAGTCTGTATACATACCTGGGATTACTGTGACCCAAGTGCAAGACCTTGCACTTTGCTGTGTTGAACCTCATTAGGTTCACACAGGCCCACCTTTTGAGTTTGTTGAGGTCCCTCTGGATGGCATCCCTTCCTTCTAATGTGTCAACTGCACCACTCAGCTTAGTGTCATCAGCAAACTTGCTGAGGGTGCATTTGATCCCCCCATCGATGTCATTGATAAAAATGTTGAAGAGAACCAGTCCCAAGACAGACCCTTGGGGCACACCGCTTGTTACTGGCCTCCACCTGGACATAGAGCCATTCACCACAGCCCTCTGGCTGAGACCTTCCAACCAATTCCTTATCCACCGAATAGTCCTCTGGCTGCGACCTTCCAACCAATTCCTTATCCACTGAATAGTCCTCTCTTCAAATCCATCTCTCTCCAATTTAGAGATACGGATGTGGTGGGGGACCACGTCAAAGGCCTTGCACAAGTCCAGGTAGATGACATCGGTCGCCTTCCCTTTGTCCACCAATGGTGTCATGCCATAAGATTGGTTGGGTACGACCTTCCCTTTGTTTTCCCCTTTAATTAAATTATCCTTATCACCATGTAAGCCTTTTCTCTTTTCCCATCATATTTTCTCCCCATTCTTTTCCTTTGAGAAGGGGAAGTGGGAGAGTAGTGTGATGGAGTGTACTTGGCCATTGGTGTGAAACCACCAGAGCGCCTCATCTATTTATTCTTCCTGGTCGGGTGACCTGTGGCAGACACCTATGTCTAGCCAAATACATAGCCATATATATAGATGTTATACCTCCCTTACCTTGTCATTTCTTTAATCTTAACACATCAGATCTCAGCCAGGTCCTCATTAATCCCCAGGCAGAGCTCCAGGCACTCCAGCTGATCTTTCATGTAAAGGGCAGCTTTTCCTCATCTTCCCTCCCTGTTCTTCCTAAACAGTCTATATCCCTCCATTACAACACTCCTACCATAGGAGCCATCCCAGCAACACAGTTGCCCTGAAGCTACACATGGATCTCTCATCATATTTATTCCCAATTGTATCTGCATTGGTATACAAACACTTCAAAGGTACAGACCAGTATGATGATGGCTTTTGGGTGATGTAAACTACTTCTCTCTGTAAATTGTTTGCTGAGCTATAGTCTACAGTAAGTTAAACTATAGAAATGAAAGGTGTTTGTACTTTCTGCTTCAGAGATATCTAATAACAATGTAGTCCGTGAGACTTCTTTGTGGGCTGTACAAGAATTCACAGGTTTTGAAGGCCCTATAAGACTGCTGCAGTTGTCCAGTCAGACCTACAGTTTAACATGGGCTCTAGAGACTCATAAAGTTATTCTTAATCCAAGCCCACAGTATGTACCCAGGCTGTGCAAGTATCTTGTAAAGATTTTGTTTTAAGCATTTATACCTAAGAAAGCTAGGATTAAAACTTGCTTTTTATAAAATGTGATACAAAAAACATAAAGTAACTAGGTTCATTAAAGGAACAGAAGGGAGGGAAGATTTAGCTCATGTTCATATAGATCTGGTTCCACTGAAGCCTATAGACACTCTCCAAATATATAGAGAAACTGAGAATATGTCCACATTAGATGGTGTAATGATTAAAGGGCTTTATATTGGATGGCAGGACCAACTGTTTTTGCTGTTCCATGTCTGGCTAACTGCATTGGAGCATTTACACTATGGAAGTAAAATTGATTATACTTTTTTGTTTACCTTTCTAAGAAGATCCTGATTCCACAGGGAAATTCAATATATCTTCATTCATTTACTTTAATTAGAGAAATCAAGCTATGTAGAAAAGCAAATTTAGTGGTTGGAGTGGGAAGAAAGGTGGGGGAAGTAGTGGGGCTGGCTATTTTTTTTAAACATACTTACCACTATGAAGAAACAGAAATGTCCAGCCAAAGGAAAATAGCTATTATTTCTGGACCTTTCTTCATGGCTTTTCATGGTTAGCGTGAGCAGTGTAGCCCTGCATGATGCCCTATAAATAGAGCGCAGTGCAAACAAGTAGCCATCCAATTTGCTTTCTCTACCCTAATTTATGCTGACATACTAGTTCTTTCTGGATTTGTGTCTCATATTGCATACTTAATTTCATTATTCCCATGAAGTCTCCCACTTTATTAAATAAGTAATTTCATAAACTTATCAATCTCCACCTGAAAGCTTGTTCGGTTTCTTTGTCCCAGCTATTCTGTTGGACAAAATTCTCCTCTTCCTAGAATAGAACATAGAATCTATGTTTATTTCAAACCGATTTATAACATATGGTATATTTTGTAGTTCTTCCTTATTCTCACTTCTCACATTTATTCTTCTCACTTCCCCCAGTGTATTTATAAAGAGTGTTTATAGCCTTACTTATAGTTGTCTTGGCTAGGTTAAGCAAAGACATCATTCTTTAGCCATTCTCTTTAATTCACCTATTACTAGAACCGTGCAGAATATCCTCCATTCTTTCCTTGCTAATACAATGATACTAGCATATGTTGCATTTTCACTCTGTTGATTACAATGCTAAAAGAAAAAGCTGATTACAAATGACCAGCTGAATAATGATCAACAGACAGAACACTGAGCACAACAGCTACGATAGTATAAGTCACCAGTTGTATTATATTTAAAAATAAATATAAATTCTAGGGAAAAATGTTAAAATGTGATAAAATTAATATAAAAGATAATTAATAGAGAGTCATACCAAAATCTTATGTTTTGATGGAATTAAAATATCTTTTTTTTTCAAAGGAAATTTCAATTCCTGGGCAATTTCAGAATTTTGATTTTATTCTAAATCAGAAGTCATATTATGAAGTGTTAAAATTTACAGACTGTGGAAGAAATTACAATCAATAGGAAAAGACATGCACTTCCAGAATTCAATGGACAAGTATAAAATGGATATATTATGATTTATTGCTATGGAATGATACCATGCTGCACAGAAGTCAATCAAGAAAAACCAAAATCACAGTACATATTTCTGTCCAATGCATTAGGATGTTCTCCCCACAGCTGTCAGTTCCAGGCTATTTCTTAATGTTACAGAAGTTGGTACCATCATCTTTGGGAGTATATATCAAGACTGACTTTTTCTTGAAAGGTGGTACCTAGTTTTACCTCAGATTAATGGACATATGCGATCATTTAGCACAGATCTAACAAACTCATTGAATAAATGAACTTTCATTTCATGTTCCTAAGCAACAGAGCTTGTCTGAAAGCCTCACTAGGTTTCATCCCACATTGCAAATTTCCTGCTGTCTGGCCAGCTTTGTCAGCTGCCCACCAGTAAGCCATTCCAGCAAAGGGGAGATGCAGAAGAAAATATGCCCTGGCACTCTGTTTTACAGGATCTTGCAGGCAAGAGTTTCTACATCTTGACGTATGCCATGAGGGGAACTCCAACCTTGCATTAACTTCTCTTTCCCTACTCCTCTCATAACATGATCCTCACAGTGTGCTCTCTGCCAGAATGAGAGATCTTGTGGGAGGGAAGAAATCCAGGGAGTTTGCTTATGCCATGTGATAGTTTAATTCTTAATTCTGCAGTGATTGCCAAGTGGCATCCATGGCTAGTGTCATGCAGATGGTTGAGAATAGGTGGTTAGAATTGTCTGATACCTTATAAACCAATTCTTCAACATGCTCATGTTGGTAGAAAAAATATGTGCATATTCCTTATTTACCTACCCAAGTAGAAGTGATGGTATTACTTCTAATTTATTTTTTAACAAGCTACAAATAATAAGCATATAACAAGAGATTTTTTTCTTCATGCATCCCTAGTAAATTGCTGTTTGTAGCCATTTAGTGACCATTCCTGTCCAAAGGAATTTGTATTGTATTTGCTATATGTTGTTGCCAGAAAGGTTCAGATTCTCTTCAAAGATCTAAAGCCTTAGAAAGGCCTAGAAAGTCAGGTTCATTTCTTTCCATGATCTAATCCTTTGGTTCAAAAGGCAGTACATTTATACCAACTGTTGAAGTATTTCAGGAAAATAGGTATTTCTACTGTTTTATTATGTCTGATACACCCACTCAGCTACTCAAGAATGATTGTGTTAACAGAAATAACAATAATAAAGAATTTCAGTCTGTGTTGATGGTAATTACATCATTTCTAAACAATTCCAGAAATTTCTTTTAGTGTAATTTCTTCGGCATAAATTGATGGCAGACTTACAGGGCTGGATAGCCATTCTGTGCATCTGGTTTCTGTAACTGAGAAGCTGGCGTGCACTGTTTGCTCAGACCATCTGCAGAGAAGTTTTTTTCTTTTAAGACAAACTGCTTTTGCTGTTAGCATCTCAGGCTTGAAGTAACACAAGGCACTTCTGTTATTTCCATGTAAGTGTGGAAATAGTATTGTTAAAATTCTTCTCTGAAGCACTTCTATATACTTAACATATGAGGGATACACTTTTGACAAATGGAATGTCTTATTTTAAATATTTGGCGTGCATTAAGGGGCTGATAGAAAGCCTGCTGCAACTGGTGAATGTCTCTCTGACTTTACTGGAATGTGTCAGACCCTCAGCCCTTTCTGAGATTTGTTAATATATCCTGTGAAGGTATTCATAATTTGTCTGCCTTTTCACTTGCAACACTGTAACTGTGTTAAAATATTTTCTGAATGTATATCTAGAGTGAAGGAAGACTGTAATCTTTCAAATGATCCTAAATAAGAAACTAACAATGGGAACACTTTGTTACTTTTTACCATGACAGGCTTTACTTACTATTTTTTATCTGAAGTCCGAATGATGTTGATGAAGATAGGCTTTGTTGTCGTGCATACCTGTGACAGTGACCCAGAAGACAAAGCTGTTGCCAAATACCAGCTCTTGCCATATGAATGAACCCTCCAGTTGCCAGTATTGACTGCAAGTTCCAAAGATAGGCATGCACTGAAGCTTGATGTTTGAGGTTGAAGTACTCAAAGAGGTTAAAAAGATTATTGGCTTTTCCCACAAGGGTCTGTTAAACAATCCACTGAAGGTGAATGACAATAAAATCTCCAGGTTGGGCACTAGACTCCATAAAAGCATGAATGCTGTTAGATTTGGTGTCATATTCAGAGAAACAGGCAAATGGATATGCTAAAAGTTATAATCATCCTGTTGATACATTTATGAAAGAGAAATTCCATCCCTTTTACATCCAATTTTCAGAGTCTGAAATTGAGTTAGTACCAGATGTATAGCTTTAATATATTAAAATGTTAGAAACCCTCTTTCAAAATAGATTAGCTATTTACAGGGTAAGACCTAAGAGTTATAGATCGAGTAGGCAGGGTAGGAATGCTATCCAGAGAAGCAGAAATATTTTTGTGGCTCTTAGTGTCAGATAATGATTCAGTGGAAACAAGTAGAACAAGTTCAAGACACATTAGGAAAAAGTATTTTAAAATTTTCAGCAGCAGCATCTGTTTCTACTCTGTCTTACAGGAGAAACAGCAATGGTATACAAATGACAGTAGCTAAAATGCTCAGAGGCAGAAATACTATTGTAATATATATTATTATACTGTTGTATATATGCTATTGTAATATATTGAGCTCTGAAAAGCACCATGCCCTGTTGCTGACAGAAAGCATAATTTTCTTTGCAGACAGTCTTCAGACAACATTCTGACTTACCAAATCAAATATTTGATTTGACTGTTATTAGAATAACATGGACAAAGTGCAGCATCATCTCCCAGATGGAAATTTCTACTAACTTGGTTTAGTACAGGAAATTATGTGCTTATTAAGAACAGCAAGCTCCTTTATCACTGTCTTACCTGGATTATGAGTCTCATCTTCTCAATTTGCCTTCTCAGAAACATAAATATCATCAGGTGCCGCACCAGCTTGGTCTATAAAGATCTCATATCCCAAGCAATGTTAAACCTTCTCTGGGACTGGTTAGGAGAATTCCAAGGAAAATTTAAGATACCACAGGAGGAGATTCTGATGCTTTCAATATGTGACCTTCCACTGATGTTAAATTGTACCATTATCCCACTCTAGTGGTAATGATGTCATCTTCTAAATGAGATGTTAAAGTCAGGATGATCTTAAGAGGTAATGAGGGAGTCTTTTACCTAGTTTTCACTGAACACATTGGCCTCAATATTTTTCAGCACCCCGTGCGAGTTTTGCAGCCAGCCTACAGCAGTTTATCCACAGCCTGTGGTACAGTTAGTTTTATATTTTAGCATACGTGTATACAACCGGGTTTTATAAAACATTCTTTCATGCTGTAGAGCAACAGTCAGCAATGAACTGCTCTGTTGCAACCAAATAGGACTGAACAACAGGTCATTTGTTTTACTAGATAGAGAAACAAACAGTAAATCTATGTATTGTTTATTTTGGTGTTAAAGAAAAATACATTAATATTGTTTTTAAAATAAATTCCTACAAAACTACACTGATATTTAGGAAGGAGCATTATTAAATTTTTGGCTAATAGCGGCTGGAAAATGATTATTTTCTCCTAAACAGCCTTTTCTAGAAGTATTACTACTACAGTTGTGACACCTCACCTTACAAAATATCATGGGAGTTCTGTGATGCTTTTAACACCTGTAATTCCACAGGAAAATGAGTCTGCTAATTTGGATGAGGAGAGTGAGCTTGAATTGAATCTCCTGGTAGCATGCTCTTTCAGCACTTCAATTAATATCACACAGTGGCTCAGAAGTAAATTAACTGGATTCCTTCTGAATGCAGGTAGGAAGATGTGCTTTGGCAACAAAGAGGCATGTGGTCTTTTGGACCCCTCTGCAGCTGACAGCGTGGGCTTGCTGTGGATTCTGTGCTGTGAGTCCAAGAGTGAAGCGCCTTCAAAGCAAATTTCTTCCATGTTCTGTCCTGCTTTTTATCTGAAAGAAGGAAGTTGTTTCTGAAATGTTGAAGTTAACAGACAATTTCTTCCTGTGTTATCTTTTCAAATACCAGCTGCACCATACTTTGGCACAATCATGATTATAGCGTAAAGCCACCTCTCAAGAATGTCCTGCTGTAGAAAATTCACATTTATTTATTTTTAAGGTGAGCTGAGAGCATTGTACTTATTCAGATATTACTGGCTGCTGTTCTTGTAAATTTCAGCTGGTGTCAGTGAACTTCACCGACTTTTACAAAGCTATTTTCAATTTCATTGGATCAGTCTGAGAAATACTGAAGACTCCATCCTTCTACGAATCCTCCATATCTGGAAATTATGCTCTCCAATTTTGGGGAAAACTGAAATCAATGCCGATTTTAATTACTATAAATAAAACGTTATGTTATTAAATTCTTATTTTTATTGCATATTCTGATCAAAGGCACTTGTAAGAATGAACATCTGCTCATTGTTTCCTTTGAGAGTGTTCATGTATATAAAAGGGAAAGTGTGTGTGCACTGAATCAGCAACTTCAATTTTACTTTCCATGATACTTGCAGAGATCCTAAAACATTCAAAATCTAGACGCATTGTGACTGTGAACTATATTTCAAGATTTGGCAACTTTACTATTTTGTTAATGAAAATGCTACTCTTGAAAATTTTTGATTACATTTTGAGTTAGTTGTAAAATTATTGGTGCTTGCCAGTAAAGAAAGAACCTTAACCTATGTAGGTCACTCCAAAAATAATGCCTCCTGTTTATTCCCATGAAAACCAGAACAGATAGAAAGAGCACAATACCACTATTTGATACAGCAGATTCTCAGCTACAAAACACTATTTTTCAATGTAGTCATCAGCATTAGCTATGCATTTTTGCCAGCAATGACCACAGAGCCTGCATGCATGCTGCACTCATAAAAATTTGCCTTGCATGCTGTTGCTTCATATGCATTTCCATGTCAGATGCCATTTTGTCAGACTCTGCTGCCATCTGTCACATGGCAACAAAATGTAATGGAATATTGGTGGAAAGGTTCAACCTCTACTGTCATACCACCAACATCCGCCTCTGACATCATGGGCCAATAGAATAAAATAGGAGGCATTACTTCAGAGCCATCCTTGTTTTTTGTTTCCCAATTATTTTTGAACAAGGAATAGAACACATTTGAGGAGGGCTTTGACTTTTTTTCATCTTCAGTCAGCCATAAGATGGCCAAAGGAAATGCAAGTCAATTTCATAAAATATTTCCAGCAGATAACAACATCTCATTTCCTCAGGATAATGTATGCCTGTCAGCCTGACCTCAGTGCCAGGAAAGGTTATGGAACAGATCATCTTGAGTGAGATCACAGAGCATGTGCAGGACAACCAGGGGATCAGGCCCAGCCAGCATGGGTTCACGAAAGGCAGATCCTGCTTGACCAACCTGATCTTATTCTATGACTGGGTGACCAGACTGGTAGATGAGGGAAAGGCTGTTGATGTAGTCTACCTGGACTTTAGCAAGGCCTTTCACACTGTCTCTGACAGTATTCTCCTGGGGAAGGTGGCAGCCCATGGCATTGACAGGTTAACTCTTTGCTGAGTAAAAAACTGGCTGGAGGGCCGGGCCCAGAGAGTGGTGGTGAATGGAGTTAAATCCAGCTGGCGACCAGTCACAGGTGGTGCTCCCCAGGGGTTGGTTTAGGGGGTCCATCCTGTTTAGTATCTTTATTGATGATCTAGATGAGGGGATTGAGTACACCCTAAGTAAGTTTGCAGATAACGCCAAGTCGGGAGGTAGTGTCAATCTGCCTGAGGGTAGGGAGGCCCTTCAGAGGGATCTGCTGTTTAACATCTTTGTCGGTGACATGGACAGTGGGATCGAGTGCACCCTCAGCAAGTTTGCAGATGATGCCAAGCTGTGTGGTGCAGTCGACACGCCAGAGGGAAGGGATGCCATCCAGAGGGACCTGGACAGGCTCGAGAGGTGGGCCCATGCCAACCTCATGCAGTTAAAGCCAAGTGCAAAGTCCTGCACCTGGGTCGGAGCAATCCCAAGTACACATACAGGCTGGGCGGTGAATGGCTTGAGAGTAGCCCTGAGGAGAGGGACTTGGGGGTGTGTGTTGATGAGAAACTCAACATGAGCCGGCAGTGTGCGCTTGCAGCCCAGAAGGCCAACTGCATCCTGGGCTGCATCAAGATAAGCGTGGCCAGCAGGTCGAGGGAGGTGATTCTTCCCCTCTACTCTGCTCTC
>WBMW01005978.1:18645-30045 GCA_013396635.1 Penelope pileata
GAGACCTTATTGCACTTTCCAGCTCCCTGAAAGGAGGTTGTGGTGAGGTGGGAGTCAGCCTCTTCTCCCAAGTAGCTAGTGATAGGACTAGGGGGAATGGCCTCAAGTTGCGCCAGGGGAATTATTAAAATCTGCAACCCAGGGAAAGCCCCACAGATGGCACAACTCATGGTACCTGGCACCCCTGCGAGGCATGAGATGGGTTGGGATGACTTGATGAAATGAGATGGGGGCCAAGGTCCACACAGAGTAAGGGCATCCCTGGGGGACTCAGAGGCATTATATTAAATTAATCATTTATTGGTCTTGACAAAATATGTAGCAACTTATGTGTTTTGTTGGTATTGGTGGAGAAATGACATTTATGGTAATCGTTGGGGTTCATATACTGTTATGGATCAGGACCTGGCTAAGTGGGACAGACCACCTGCTGTGAAGTTAAATCACTATATTGATGATCTAATGCTAACCTCTGCATCTCTGTCTGCACTAGCGTATGTGGTCAGCTCTTTGTCTTCTTGTTTACAGGAGAAGGATGGGCCATCAGTCCTCAGAAAGGACAAGGACCTGGATTATCTGTTAGAGTTTTGGGTATTATCTGGTTGGGTAAGATAAATGTTCTCTCTGATACGGTTAAAACAGCTAAAATAATGTTTAGGTATATTGGGATACTGGCAGTCGTTTATACCACATTTAGCACAGATTTTAAGATCTTTGTATTGGTTCTTTAAAAAAAAAAAAACTTGGGGGGCAGATGTGGGGATTGTGGCAATGTCTGGGTTCTGTCTGCCCTCTAATAGTGTTTTGNAAATATGTAGCAACTTATGTGTTTTGTTGGTATTGGTGGAGAAATGACATTTATGGTAATCGTTGGGGTTCATATACTGTTATGGATCAGGACCTGGCTAAGTGGGACAGACCACCTGCTGTGAAGTTAAATCACTATATTGATGATCTAATGCTAACCTCTGCATCTCTGTCTGCACTAGCGTATGTGGTCAGCTCTTTGTCTTCTTGTTTACAGGAGAAGGATGGGCCATCAGTCCTCAGAAAGGACAAGGACCTGGATTATCTGTTAGAGTTTTGGGTATTATCTGGTTGGGTAAGATAAATGTTCTCTCTGATACGGTTAAAACAGCTAAAATAATGTTTAGGTATATTGGGATACTGGCAGTCGTTTATACCACATTTAGCACAGATTTTAAGATCTTTGTATTGGTTCTTTAAAAAAAAAAAAACTTGGGGGGCAGATGTGGGGATTGTGGCAATGTCTGGGTTCTGTCTGCCCTCTAATAGTGTTTTGGTCCCAGGTCTGGCATGGAGCAGAAGAAAGGTATGTATGACAGATAACACAGACAGCTGAAGTTATAGTAAGAACATCACTACCTGTCCAGGGGTGGGTGAGAGACCTGATGCATATTCCTAAGGCAGCCCAATCTCAAACAGTAGCACACTGGGTCACCTATTTGAGTCAATATAGTCGCTTGTCCTCCTGTCCATTAAAAGAAGAATTACAGAAAATATCAGGTCCAGTTGTTTACCATGACAACTCACCAGAAGCTACTATGATTACTCTGCCAGGAAGAAGTCCTGTACAAGAAGGTAAATACCCCATTCCAGAGAGTATGTGGTATACTGACTAGTCCAGCAGAAGGAACCTGCCCCTTGCATGCCAGCCATCCACTGAAATTATCTGGTTTGAAGAGGAGAATGAACAAAGTAGCCAGTGGGCCAAGTTTTGGAATATGTGAATGGTTATCATGCAAGAAGAAGGTGATGGTGTTTTGTATATTTGTACAGACATTTGGACAATGCTTTGACTGTGCTTTTAAACTGTGCTTTGGTTAGCCTGCACAAAACCTCATCCTTCCCAGAGTAAAGTAACTTCATGCTTTCAAGCATCCACCTGGTTCTGGTTACAGTACATGCAAAATATTGTGAATTATGCAAGGACGTATATAGATTTACCAAATGCTAGCTATAACTCTTGGGGATCTTCTCTCACTGTAAACACAAAGCAGCTTGGCTCACTATTGTTGAGAGATAAGTTGCTGTGCCATTACCTTCAGGTAAGAGCAAACATATAGACAGTACATTGGAGTATGCAGCCTTCTGAGATAATCCTAAACCAAATTTTTAAGGTAGCCACACTGTGTAGTACTGTTGTACTGTATGGTATAGTCATTCTGCATTGTATCAGTAGTAGAATGGTTCCACTGTAGACATTAGCTTTTCAACCATATAACTGCAGTGCAAGAAACTTCCCTTATAAAATCTTTGGCTTCAAACACCCATTACTGCTGGAGATACGGAATCTCTCCTAATATGGTTTGACTACCTGTCAAGAGCTAATTGTTTTAGAAGATGCACTGATTTTCAGTTACTTGGTTTAGTTATTTGTTCTTAGTTATTTCTGGGTTTTTGTTTTTATTTTTTTCCTAAATATTTTTCACAGGACTGAAACATTTTAAAGAGAAGAACAGCGAATGCTGAGCTTTGCATGTTTATCTGTACAAATGAAGTTTCCTCTCAAACATTTGTCAAATTTTCTGGATTCAGAAAAAGAATATTCATAATTATACAGTAATTGTTCAAATGTTTATGTGTGATGGAAATTAAGGCAAAGAATTTTTTCTTGTGGTTCTAGTTTTGGTTACCTGCGCCAGAAGTTAAGATCTTTAAAAAAATCACGTATTTACAGGCTGTCTCTTTAGGAAGTGATAGAGATGTTATTAGGATTTATAGGATATAGATAGAAAGCTCTTTTCTTTTTCTCTGTTCTTCCCCAAAGTCATATTTCACCATTTATCATGATGCTGTGACACCTCTTTGAGCCACCTATGTCCTGGACTGGAGCCACCATTGTTCCAGGCTCAGAACAAACCCCAAACATGGAGTGCTACTCCACGAACGTACCATCTACCTGTCTGAGAGTTGGCAATACAGGGCTATAGACAAGGGATCAAAAAGAAGACAGCGTATCTATGATGCCATTTTGGTGTATCCTTGTTTCCTGGATCCCCATCTCTTGGTCATCGATAGGATACAGATGCTGTTCATTCTTGCTAACTTCTGGACTTAACCAAATAGGTCTTCTGGTGGCAAAGTCAGCACAAACTAGAGGCTGATCCACACCTGATACCTCTTCCTTCTCATGGTGTGCAATTACTAAGGGACATCCTCCAGTACATTTCCCAAAAGCATTTTGCTTGCCAGCAATACTGGCTTTATCAGCTCTTGCCTCTACCCTCTCATTCACAGTCCTGTGTTGCCCTTCACACAGTTGTGTGTGAGGGTACATGGTGAACCACATCAAGGATCTGATTGAGTTATAAACTAACTCTTGCATAGGAATTTTTAACCAGAACAGTTCAATATGTAATTCCTTCCCAACACTTTTACCAGCAGTACTGTGAAGGAGAAAGAGAAGGAAGGTGGGTCTCCTGAGCCATAAAAACCAAATGGCTACTGCTAAGTACCTAAGTACCACCTAAGTACCTTAGAACTACCTAAGTATGTTAGTAGGAGGTCTTAGCACCCTGGCAGAAAATGCCAGCATCAAATTTTCATAGGGCTTGTGAAAACCGGTTTGGTTTAACTCCTTTAATTGACCTGGAGATGTATTTCTAATCTTTTCTCAGGTGATGGTAATTGTCCACTTTTTATTTTGGAACTTCCATGGGTTTGCAGAGCCCTGTGGTTTTGAAAAAATCACAATGATTTGGGAATAACTGGTCATGAGCTTCTTGCAACTGTAATGTGGTTTTGGAATGTGTATATTCTACCTGCACATAGTTCAAATTATTCCATTATTTTCCTAGGTTTAACCCTAAGAATGTTCCAGATATAGTCTAGAGCTAAAATCTGAATTCTAGAGCTAGAATCTGAACGGATCATGTGGTAGAACAAGATGAATGTTTTTCCTCTTCTACCTTTAGGAGATTCAACATGTTTTGCCAAGCTTTTAAGTATGGCAAGCTATTTTGCTTAAGAACAACTAATTTAAAGATCTAAGGCAAACACCATGGTATTTCTCCAGAGATTCTAAATGTTTATCTTCCACAAAACTACTTGTTAAGAAATTACAGCAGTGGAATGAGCAGCAGTCTGCTTTACCACAGACAGCTTCTCTTTACTTTTAAATTGCAGCTAGGTTTAAAAAGAAAATTAAATTAAAAGCAGAAAGGGTCAACATTATTTTCAGAATTTTGTGCCTAGTATTTTCCTCATCAAAGAAGACTCAATGAGAATCTTTTTAAATGAAGGCTCCTTTCATCCCTATGAAAAAAAAAAGGCCCCCATACAAAAATTCCAGATGTTTATAAGTGTGTTTTTACAACATGAGAGGGTTGGGGCATGCCCAGAAGGATGTTCAGGATGCATTGTGGCAAAGCTTAGTGACTGTGTTCTCCCTGCAAGAGAATACCATGGAGCTTTCACTTAGGATAGAAAAGGCTGACCGTTTCACTTAGAAAAAAAAGTATAGAAATGTGAAAAGCAAAAGCAGACATTGCTTTGAGTACTTAAACCCTCACCACTTTTTGTTTTGCTTAGGAGATTAAAAACTGCTTTCAGTTTCTTGGAAATTAAGAATGGCTGCTTATAAGCTCAAGGTGATGTTGTAGTCTTAAAGAACTCCTACAAGATATTAAAAAGGGAATAATGAATTTTCCCATGGTTTGATTACCATTGTAATATAAGGAAGGGGAATTAGCCGAGGAGGGGCCGCTGCTCAGGAACTGCCTGGGCATTGGTCGGTGGGTGGTGAGCCCTTGCTTTGTGTATCATTTATTTTTGTACATATATATATATATATATAATTACCATCATGTCTTTTACTTCATTTGCTGTCTCAGTAAATATCTTTTATCTGAACCCATGAGTTCTACTGTATTTTCTCCTTATTCTCTCTCCCATCCCATTTGGGTTGGTGAGTGAGCAAACAACTGTGTAGTACTTAGATATCTGCTTGGTCAAAACATAACACTGAAGAATTCAAGAAAATACTACAGATCCTTTCATCGGGCTGTAAGGTATTCCTGCAAATGAAATAATTCTTTTGTGAATTGTTATAATCTCATGTATTTTTTCTTTCTGAAATCATCACCATGTTTTACCACATGAATCTTTTATAACTTGTTTTTGCTCTTTCTGGTTCTAGGAAGAAGGAGAGAAACATCTTTGATGATCTCTGTATCATCGAGTCTGGAGCACACATCTGTACATCTTAGCTTTCTGTGAACAACATAAAGTTTGTGAGTAAATTCTGTTGATGATAAACATAAATTTGGCACCTGCATAATGAGATTATCCCTGTGACCTGCTGGAAATGGTGTTTCAACAGAAGAATTGATGACATGGTCAGTTTTATAAACCAAGAGGTCTCATGTATTGTGTTGATGTATCTTGAATATTGGCAGATGAGTTACTGAAGCCTCTGTTGTCTGCTTTTTATCTTTTACACAGGAATGAATTTCATCTGAATTAAAACACAGCAGCAGAGAGCTTATTATTATATTTATTATAGTACAGACTACAGCCAGAATTGCTGTTACTTGGGCTGCAAGAAAGATTTTATTATAGCACAGATACTATACTTGCTTTCTACAGGTGGACAGATGTCCACCCTTGCTTCTCTGGCATATACTACATATATGTAAGAACAGAAAAGGGGTGGGAAGGAAAGAAAGAGAAAATTATGCAGGTTATATTGTCTTCTGTTGGGTTGTTCTCTTCTTGTGCTCTTCCTGTGTGTTTACCTTTTTTCCTCCAGGCTGCCGTATCATTCTGTATGAAGTCACCCTCAAATGACTACAGTATTGTTCAATTCCACTACACATACCATCAGCACTAGCGTGTCAGAAATCTCTTTTCTGATTCCAGAGTTGCCAAGAGAGAAGAACTCAGTAAATGTTAAAGGCGGCTTATAGGACAGGTAATGAGATTAAGAAGACATTAGTAGGATTATTTTTCCAGTGAGGGAATATCCAAGTGTTGGCATGCTCTGGCAGGAATAGATTTTGTCTGCAGGACATCCAGCTGCTTTTTGGTTTAGTGGTCTGGGGTGGAGGTTAAGTGGAAGACTTAGTCAAAACAAACCATAAACAATCTCTACATAATGAATGATGCCCAATCTGTTTTATGATGATTTAACTAATGTTCGTAATTGTCATGGCTTAAAGAGTTATCCAGGCATGTCCAACCTGCAGCCCACAGGCCACATGCAGCCCAGCAGAGCTTGTAATGTGGTCCACTCCCTGTCACTGCATCGTCATGATGACAGCTCTTCCCCACCGAGTGGCCCAGCTCAGCCCTGGGTGTGCACCCATCACTCAGCAACAACCAAACATCAGTGTGTGATTGGTATGGTCTGAGCTGCAGACAGGACATAGGGAGGGTGCAGGGCAGTGCTAATCTCACCTCTCCACACTCAGTCACATCAAAAACCACGTGCATTACATGTGGCATGTGCTTGTGCTGCTTGGTGAGTAAAATGCAGTGATTGCCAATATATAACATATACATAATAATAATATTTCAGCCTACATTATGGTGTCTCAAAAGAAAACAGAACCCGAAAAAGAAAAATCATGGATGAAGGAACAAAAAATGGACAGATGAGTACTTTTTTGTTAACACAAATAATACAGCACTAGCTTAATTTGTAAGGAAATTGTGTCAGTTTTCAAAGATTACAATGTGAAAAGACATTATATGCAAAAAATGCTGCCAAGTTTGATACATATCAAGGAATGTTTCATAAAGACCAAGTAGCAGAACTGAAAAAAAAAACCACGCTTTTAAAAAAAGTTAAAACTCAAATGGATTCTGTTGTAAAAGCTAGTTATGTGGTAGCAAATCTGATGACAAAAAATCAAAACCATTTCTTCCTTATATCTAGTCTAAATCTACCCTCTTTAACGGTTTATAACCGTTACCCCTTGTCCTGTCATTACCTATCCTTGTAAAAAGCCCCTCCTCTGCTTTCCTGTAGGTGCCCTTCAGGTACTGGAAGGCTGCTGATGGTGACTTTATTAAGCATTGTTTCGAAAGCGTGGCAGATATAATTTATCCTGATAAAAATAATGGATTTTTCTCAGATCAGTTTGTCTCACCAGACTATAGCCAGGTGAATTGAAGAAATAGGAAAATCTATCAAAAGAAGTTTGGAGAGTAAAGCTGCTAATTTCAAATGTTATGCTATGGCTATAGATGAAAGTACTGATGCTACAGATACAGCTCAACTTGCCATTTTCATTAAAAGTATTGATAGTGAATATAATGTCATGGAAGAAATGGCTTCTTTGGTGCCATTAAAAGACACAACTAAATCTCTTGATTTGTAGAAAGCAGTAAAAATTACATTAAAGTGATTTTCTTTAACCTTTGTCAACATATCTGGTATAGCTACTGATGGCGCCCCAGCAATGGTAAAAAAAGAGGGACTTATTAATAGAAGATGGTGCAACTGCCACTGGCAACTCACATTTGATGAAATATCACTGCATCATGCATCAAGAAAATTTAGATGTGAAAGCTTTAAAGATGGATAATGTCATGCAAATTATCATAAAATCTGTGAATTTCATGAAGTCCAAGGGATTGAATCATCACCAGTTCCAGGAGTTCCTTAAAAGCATGGATGCTGATTATGGGGACATTGTTTACTTGTCTGAAGCAAGATGGTTAAGCTGGGGTAAAACGCTAAAATGATTGTATGATTTGTGAAATGAAATCAAGTCATTTATGGAATCATAAGGAAAATTTGTGCCAGAACTTGAAGATGAAAAATGGCTCACTGATTTAGCATTTTTGCTGGGTTTGACCACTCATTTAAGTAAGTTAAAGATGCATGTTCGAGGTGAAAATCAACTTATTTGTGCTATGTTTCAAACCATAACAGCATTTGAAATGAAACTTAAATGATGGCAAGCTCAAGTTATGGCAAATAATTTTATGCATTTTGATACATGGGCTAAACACAGGCTTGTGAATACCAAAATACATGCAGCCTTGCTTTCAATTTTGTTAAAGGAATTTGAGATTAGGTTTCAAGATTTCCGAAAAACTCATCAATTTTTTGGTTTATTTGCAACTCCATTTTCAGTTGACATAAATACATTACCTGCAAATTTTCAAATGGAATGTGTCGAGTTGCAATCAGACATTCAACTAAAAGAAAAATTTGATCACGTCTTCTACTAGACTTTTACAAGACCTATCTTAACAGAAAAAAATATCCCTCACTTCACAATCACACCTTATTTATGTCATCGCTTTTTGACAGTACGTACATTTGTGAACAACTGTTTTCAAGGATGAAGCACAGGAAGAGTAAAATTTCATCAAAAATCTCTGATGAACATGCTGAGAACTTCCTAAGGATTGCAACGATTTCCACCAAACCAGATTGATACATTAGTTTCAGAAAAACAAGGTCAAATATCTCACTACTTATATGTTTTTGTTGCTCTCTTTTTTTTAATGTTTTAATTAAAAAAATTAAAAAGAGGTTTTGTTGCTTATATACATTAACTATATTATATACTTTCTATGCAGCCCAAAATAATTCTTCTTCACTCAGTGCTGCCCAGGCAAACCAAAAGATTGGACACCCATGATATACATTAACTATATTACATATTTTATATGCAGCCTGAGACAATTCCTCTTTACTTGATGTGGCCCAGGCAAGCCAAAAGATTGGACGCCCCTGGGGTATCCAACCTGAAGATGTATAGAGGTCACAACAGTGAGTTCATAGGACTGTATAATACATAAGGACACGGAGCCTTTACGTTTCCTAAGATTCTCTACTACGGATTACCACTAGCAAGCATATATGTGAATATTAACACAACTGCATACCAAGCTGTTCCAAATTATTACCAGGAAAGCAAGCATACATGTTACCAATAGTATGGCAGCAATGAATAGTAAAGCAGCAAGTATATGGATAATATATATATGCACGTACTATTAAATATTACTACAGTCTTATAAGAAGTAGTAAATATATATACGATTGATTACTTATGTGCACATGTATATATTCAAAATGCACTATAAAACAAATCCCAGAAGTAGGGTCAAACTGACCTCAGAAATGGGTCAATCAAATCTTACTCCAGAAGTGGACCTAGGGCTGGGACCAATAAAATTACAGACAGAGTCTCACTTCAGAGATGATCCCTGTCATGGAATTTGGAGTCAGCCAGATGTCCTTGGCAAAGGACCAATTTGTTTTGGAAATTCTGGAGGGAAAGGCGAAGTTCATGCAGTATAAGAACTTCTCATGTAGGGAAGTTCCATTTTGGATATTCTGTACAAAGTTAGAAGATAAACAAAGTCCTACTATATAAGGACACATAGTTACATTTTAAATTAAATGTTTAATAAAAAGTAGTTTGTTTTCTCTGGAATTTTGATTTCATAACTACAGTTCTGACATCAGACCTTTCTTTTTTAGTTCAACATTGTATCTTCTTATTTTTGAAGAGACTTCTCTCTTGCATTGACTTCACTACCTGGGATTAAGAAATCAAAACCAAATGACAGTGCTTGCCTCTGTTGAAAAAATACGTATTTTGGGAGACCCATCCCCTAGGGTGTATGCATAAAAATGTGTTGCCTTTTTTTTTTTTTTTGTCCCCCCATGGAGATTTCTGGGTATAGTAGTTTTTGTCTTGATTTGGAATTCAAGCAAATTTAGAAGTTAGACTTTAGAATTTAGCCTATGTGGGATAAATAGAAAATTCATTCTTCACATTGCCTGCATAGTTGGTCATTTATATTCAGCAGATATAAAAAAAAAAAAGCCTAAAAGTTTTGCTAACAGACAGTAGAGGAAATAATGAGTTACTTAAATCCAATGTAAACTTGAATATGTCCTAGGAATTGTGATGGAATAGTTGGGAATAAAGCAACCAAAGAATTGTCAGCTTTAATTCTCTAGTAGTGCTGAGTAAATGCCCTGGGCTGCACTTATGCAGTCAAATCAGTCCTGTGATATTTGTAGTACTAGGATTATGAGGGTGTTGGGATCTTTGAAGCATATCTCAATTTGTTTGCCAAGTTTTCTGCAAAATTTGTTCACTAATATATTGACTACACTAGGAATGTAGGAAAGTTGAAACAACTGAAAGACCTGAAATACTTTCAGCTCAGCACATCCATCTTTAACCTAGCCTGCAATAGTCTCTTGATGTCCTTATGTCAACAGACTTTGAGACTTTTTCTCTACAATGAAAGATCTTTGACCTTGGACTTAGCAAGCAAGAGATGTGGGAGAGTTCTGGAGTACGTGGATTAGAGGAATAGACAATACAACCATAGTGGTTTGCATGAGCCAAAGGGACTTCGGTGTAATACTACAAAGATTGGAAAAGACAAGTTTAAAATTGGAAGGGGCAAAAGTTTTATCCCTTGAGCCAGCACGTGTATTCACATACAAGCAATCAGTTTTCATAGATACGCTGTTGACATCATGTTAGGCTCTTGGCTTGGGGCCCCAGAAACAGCTGACTGAGATAATGAGTGCGTGGCCTTTGGTCTGGTGTGGACAGGTTCTCTTTCCTCCATCTCTCTTTCTGTGGAATTGAAAGGCATAATCAAAGACTCATAGAATCATATAATCATTTAGGTTGGAAAAGACTTTTAAGATCATCAAATCCAACCATCACATAACAGTACCAAGTACATCCCTAAATGCTACATCACAAAGGGGTGATGTCTTGTCATCAAGTGGGGATTTATTTGAAGTTGGCAAAATTTGGAGTGGGCATGGCCCCTCCCTGTGTCTTTAGCTGTCACTCTTGAAAGGGGATTGGTACCAAAGAAGAGTAACACTGACAAACTTGCTGCTATACTCTGAGGTGACTGAAAGCAGATAAATTTGTGACTTTCAAAGGTTAAGGTTGCAGCCTTCATAGTTAATGAGAATCCATTGTTTGTGGATTTTCTGCTGTCCACATCAAGAGACCTGTCTGACATTTTTGCAAAATTAACACAAGTACACACAAAAATTCCAATGCCATAATTGTTCACCCTAACACCAGCTTCAAGAGCACCATTATACATGAGCATGGGTGCTTGCAGCTCAAGGCCTACCATATAATGTATACACTTTGTCCATTAAAAGTTACTTCTGTTTTACTTCGAGTTCTCAGTTTTCTCATCTTCCTCTTCTTGTGTATTTGTTCTTGTACATTTGTAACACAATTAGCAGTGCTGCTCTGGCCAAAGTGTCTGCTCTGCCAACCGTAAAAGCTACACCTTAGTGTAGGGCCAAATATTTTACTTCAAAAATACCAGAATAAACATATTGAACACAGCTTTTCTTTTTCCTCTGGTGTAAACAAGCAAACGTATTTTGGAAAGTGGTTTTTTTTTTTTTTTTTT
>WBMW01005978.1:30062-44669 GCA_013396635.1 Penelope pileata
TTTTTTTTTTTTTGATCGTATGCTTAGGAGAAAGGCTGGTTTGGATTGTGTAGGATCATATGTTTAGGAGTAAGGAGAGAAGCTTGCAAGAGGTTTGTCTTGTAAAAAGCTTATTGGATTCTTTGAGGGAGGAGCTTGTGTAAACTATCCCCAGTTTTGCAGAGCAGCTCTCTGCATGTGTTTTTCTTCTGAAGGCAGCTACCAGAGCTAACTTTGGCTGTAAGTAACAAAGACCTGACAGAGATTAAGCCTTAGTCACCTGCCTGCTCCTGGAATGTCAAAAGCACCAGAAGGCCAGGACAAAGGGGCTAGGGATCAGTTCAAAAGCTCTGTCACAGGACAAATGAAAACATTACAGCAGCTGAAGACCATTTCCTGGTATTTCACTGCTGTTCTTTAGCAAGGCGGGAAGGGTCTGGAAAATATTAAATTGGCCCCACAGGGTATATAAAAAAAATCTGGAATTTTGCAGACATTAGCTGACTGTTGTATGGCTATGTGTTTTTGTTGGAAATCCATCACAGTTATGTAATGTTTGGGCTTTTTAAACTTTTCTTTCATTTCAAGGTACCACCAGAGCTTTTGCCTAATATTTTCATTGTTATGACAAAGTAAGTTTTAAGTATGTGTACTTACTTTTCATGAATAGTTAAACTGATTTAGAAAAACAAGGCCTAAATGATCATCATTCAGATATGGATTTATGCAGAGGTTTGGCTTTCTCTTTCTGATGTGTCACTCTAAAGTGTCTTTTGACAAAAGACGATACACTTTATTTAATTTCAGGGTAAGGCTTTCCTTGGGATGGGAAAGTTATTGAGTGCAAAGCAGTAACAAGGACATAACTATACAGAGAACAGTTTAAATTGTTTAGCATAGACCCCTATTCTTTCTAATCTTTCCAGGCACATAAACTGGAATTATAAAGCACACATTTACATTTTCATTCCCAGACATAGTACAGTTGTTAAGTTTTCCACATCTGTCTCTCTTTTCTCGACCTCCCACTTTTTTGGCTTGGGGTGAAAGAGCAGTGTTTCCTCCATAATGGGATGGCAGGGCAGGAAAAGAGTTTTTCTGCAGATGAATAACAGAGCAGAATAACTGACATCTTTTGTGAAGCCTTTCAACACTGGACCCTTTGGGGAAAAATTCTTTTGGTTAGGCTTTATTTTGAGAATATAAAAAGGAAAGGTCAGTGGAGATAGTTGACAGAGATAAGAGAATGGCTAGGGAATGGTTCTTTTTGACACGTGAAGTTTGTTCAGTTCTTTCACCAAAAATAATTCACAGCTATTAGTTTATTTGCGTATGCTGTTCTCAAGCTGTAGCCCAGGGTAGCCTTGGGTAAGCAGGTCATGAAGATAACAGTTCTTTGTTCTTGATGGAAATTACTTTCACACAGTTTTTTCTGGGAAAAAAAAAAAAAAAGCCCCAAACAATTTTAAATGTATATCAATAGTAATATTAGTTATTAGAGGAATAGAGGAATTGCATGAACTTTGACAATGTAAAGAGTCTATGCTTATCTTGAGAAACTTTCCAGTTTCTGGCTCTAATGTATAGTTCACCCATATGTTTATCAAGATGAGAAGCAGGCTTTTTTTTTAAATTCCATCTCCCTCACATCCACACCATGCTCAGATCTGGAACCTGACTGGGATCGCATTCATTGTCTATGAGCAACATTGTCTGATTCTATGGGAAGCATCCTTAAATGCTGAGGGATCTCGTCAATGACATTGTGAGGCCATTCCTGATAATCTTTGAACAACCATGGTGACTGGGAGAGCTGCGTGAAGACTGGAGAAAAGCAAACGTCACTCCTATATTCAAAAACAGGCAAGGAGGAGGACCGAAGGAATTATAGGCAATAGCCTCACCTTGATCCCTAGGAAGGTGGTAGCTGATCCTGGAAACCATCTCCAAGCACACGAAAGACAAGGAAATCATCAGGACTAGCTAGCATGGATTCACCAAAGGGAAGCCATGCTTGACCAATTGGATAAGCTTCTGCAGTGAAATGACTGGCCTGGTAGATGAGAGGAGAGCAATGGCTATTATCTGCCTAGACTTTAATAAGGCTTTTGACAGTGTCTCCCGTAAGATCCTCATAGATAAGCTGTTGAAGCAGCTTGTTGGGCTGGATGGACAGACAGTGAGATGCCTTGAAAACTGCCTGAAAGGACAGGCCTACAGGGTAGTGATCAGTGACACAAAGTCAAGGTGGAGGCCAGTAACTAGCAGCATACCCCAGTGATCAGTACTGGGTCCAGTCCTGCTTAACATCTAAATTAACATTTTGGATGATGGGGCAGAGTGCACCCCCAGCAAGTTTGCAGATGACAAAAAACTGGTATGAGTGGCTGGTACACCGGAGAGGGTCATACCACCAAAAAAAGGAACCCCAATAGGCTGGAACATAGACCGGAACCTCATGAAGTTCAACAAGGGGAAGTATAAAATCCTGCACCTGGAGAGGAACAACTCCAGGCACCACTACTTTCACCTAGGGCTCCCAGTAGGCACCAAGCTGTACATGAGCCAGCAGCATGCCCTTCCAGCAATGAAGGCTAAAGGTATCCTGGGCTGCTTTAGGTAAAGTATTGCCAGCGGACAGAGGTAATTTTTTTCCCCCTTCCATTCAGCCCTGATGAGGCCACACTGCGAATACTGCGTGAAGTTCTGGGCTCTACAGCATAAGAGAGACATGAACATCTAGCTAAGGTAGAAGATAATGAAAGGACTAGAGCATTTCACATAAGATGAAAGGCTGAGAGAGCTGGAACTGTTTAGCCTCAAGAAGAGAAGGCTTAAGGGGAGATTTTGTAAATGTATATAAATACCTGAAGGATCGGTGCAAAGAGCCAGGCTCATTTCAGCAGTGACTAGTGAAATGAGAAGAGGCAATGGATACAAACTGAAATACAGCAGGTTCCCTCTGAACATCAGGAAACTTTTATTTCCTTTCTACAGAAGAGAGTACTTACTTTCTTCAGTTTTCAGAACTGGATGCTACCTCTAAACTGCGTACTGAAAAGCAGTTTTTTACTCTTTGTGCAGACTTTGAAAAATGTGAAGTTTTACAGAAGATCTCATTCCTTCTTATTTTACTTGGCCTTTAGACTGTGCCATTTAAGGCACTGTGCATTACAAGCAATGTATTATTGCTCTCACAAAACACCGTTGATTGATCTGTTCAAAACTGTCATAGTGATCTCTCCTGTTTAATACTTAGTTTTTGCCAGACTGAATGAAATGATTGCCATTCTTCCTATAGAAAAATAAATTTTGTTATGTCTAGATAATCTCAATAATAAGATACACTCCCTTAATACATACAGTTAACGCTAATGGGAGTCTTTTGGCAGTCATACACTAATAAAAAAAAAACGTTCAGTACAGAGGGAAGCTAAGTATTTGAAGAAAAGAAGGCTGAGAGTTGCAAAACCCTGACAATGTGAGCAAAACTTAGGAGCTACTCCTGTTCCAAGAGCAACAATGTTAAAAATTCCCTGGGCTTTTCATGGAATTTCAAATAACTGCTCTGCAGTCCATTTTTCTATGATGTTCCAACACAGAAGCAGAGTCATATGAAATGTCATATGAAATGAACATAGTTTTTGCTTTACTCAGTAAAGATAATAGGACCACTAGGAACATGCTCATCTTGCCTGACTAATCTGTCTCTCACCAAGTAACTGGCTATAGAATCACAGAATCACAGAATTGCAGGGGTTGGAAGGGACCTCGAGAGATTGAGTCCAACCCCCCTGCCAGAACAGGTTCCCCACATCAGGTTGCACAGGTAGGCGTCCAGGCGGGTCTTGAATATCTCCAGGGAAGGAGACTCCACCACCTCCCTGGGCAGCCTGTTCCAGTGCTCCGTCACCCGCACTGTGAAGAAGTTCTTCCGCATGTTGGTGCGGAACTTCCTGTGCTCCAGCTTAACGCCATTGCCCCTTGTCCTGTCTCCTGACTCCAGACTGGTGCATTTGCTGGAGAGCATTTCCTGGAGAGCTAATGGGACTTGATGCTAATAAGCATAGCTTTGTCCCAGGCTGTGGTCATTACTCTCTAGAAAGTGACCTATGTTTTAGCCACAGTTACTTGGTTAATTTAAATCCACTACATATACCTGTATTTTCTGTTATTTTTTTCCCCATACTCCTTGGTCTTCCTCAACCTCCCTCTAGTTTTGCTTGTAACAAGCCTGAAACCCATCTTTATAACTAACAGTGGTGGAGGAAGAACATGTGCGACTGAATGCTTAAGGAAAATTCTTTTTCCATTCATATTTAGTGAGTAATGATGGGTCATTAATACTTGCCTACCCCTCCTTTAAATAAAACCATATTTACTATTGTAATAGAGTAAGTCCCAAACTCTTACAACTACATCAATTGTCTCATCCAACTATGTCATTTGTCTCGTCTGGAGCTGGGGGCTCTGCTCAACATCATTTCCTTCTCCTTTTAGCTCCCTTGTGCTGCTGCTTTCGAAGCTCCTGATCTCACGCTCTATCTGATCTGTCTGAACTTTGGCTGGCTGGCCCTTACCTAAATCTGAGGCAAGCCCACCCCAAGTCCCTGTGACCCTTACAGTCACTGGGGAGCAAAGGTGTAAACAGCTTGCCTGTGCTTCCCGGGCCAACCACGCATCTTCAGCAAATGCTCAATCATCAGTTCAAGCTGTAACCTAACAGTTCCGCCTACAACTATTTTCTTTAAAAGTATACCCTTTTCATTACAGGTATTGCACTGGACATGTTTTGTGGTAACAAGTTCACCAAATTCCAATTAACGGAAATTGAGAGTGTTCGATATGCCAGAGACAGGGTCACCATCTTGTGGAACTCAAATACAATTCCTTTCTACTCATGAAACAAAAAAACACTGAGTATTTTTTGCATACAGGTTCTGGAGTTAAGGACTATTCCAGAGGGCAACTTGGCATTTGAGTCCCACAATGCTCTTTAGTTAAAGTTGTAACAAAACTCTGGGGTCTCTTTTGCAAGATTAGCTGACAAGCTGCCTAGCTGCATTCGAGAGTATTTATGAAAAAGGAAGCGGTGGCACTAGTCAAGACAGCCATAACCTCAATTATATCTACCAGTAAGCATGACCCTGTCCCCTTCTAATATTTGGACAAGCTAGATACTTGATTCCACTTCAGTTTTGAACAAAAAAAAATATATTGTTGTTACTATTTTATTAATTTTAATCAGAACAAGCAACAGAACCATATGAAACACTGGCTCTGTTAAGTTTTCCAAGAGGTGAGTAATTAAAAGCAGAGTCAAAACAGAAAAATAATGGAAGTGATAATTCTATTCAAGTGAAAATTCTTTCAGAAGAGGTTTGCATTTCCACATTTAGTTTCTACAGAGGGATTTAAAACCGGTACAATCTTATACTGTCAAACTAACAATACTGACATCAGTTCTCTCTTCCTGCCTTTTATTTGTGGGTCAGTCAATGAATACCAGATGAGCTTCCCTTGGAGTAGGTAAGCCAGTACAAATGCTAGTTAAAGAGGTTGCTTTTGATTAGCTTGTAAAAGTCACCTGCACTTTCCGATATTATGACTCCAGTCTGTTTGAGATGTTTCAAATACAGCTCATTCTTCATGATTTGTGACTTCTCAGTGAAAAGCCTGTACGACAACAGACCTTCAGGTTACCTAAGAATAGCTCTTCCTGTGCAATGACCTTTCTCTGTTATCTATTCCTTTTCCTGCAGAAACAATTCATTTGTGCATTCAGACTCTTTGACCACAGAGTTTAGGCAACTGGGAAGGGGGCAGACAAGAAGATGAATGCAGTGAAAATAAGCTGACAGCCTAGAAATGACTCCATGTACGCTACTCAGTGTATACCTGAATTCCTCCATGCACAAGAACAGAACATTTTATGAAGTAAAATTACTTAAGCATCTATAAGAAGAGTACTTGGCATAATAGGGGCCAAATACTCACTTAGAACATCCAAGATGTACAAATAAATAACAATAGTGTTAAAAATGTATTTCATTTTCCTTTTTTAGCTGTACAAAAGGCATTGTTTTTACTTATCATAACATGCCAAATGTTATCACTATGTACATTTTTAGAAAAGACTTCTTATCCTTTCTATTCCTTGAGAAAAAAAAAAAAAAAAAAGCAAAAAAAAACCTAATTACTTCAAGTCTATTTTAAGATACTGGTGGGAGAACATTGAAGTTCAAATGTTTGGAAATAGATAATAAATATTCACTGCTGCTCTCTTACAGACATCTTTTTACAGCATGGATGTCAGGTAAATGTGACTTGAACTTCTCAAGACTCCTGAGTGGGAGCAACAGATTCTCAGCATTGTGGCCAATGCAGCAGTGTGAAGCTGGAAATCTAAGAATCAAAAGATGCAAAATCACAGCACACTTCTGCAAACTTAAATTACACAGGACAGCAAATGTCTTTGGCAAAGATGAAAACAGAGACCCCATCTCTAAGCTTACAGTGCTGTTTCTATCATATGGTTATCCTTACTATTAGTAGTATGCATCCTTTTACAGTCAGGAAAAGTAAGAGTTTTGTTAAAAACTAAAGGGGATTAATTAATGTACACAGACAGGTATATTACACAAAGAGGGAGGAAATTCCAGTAAGTTTTCCCCTTCTGAAATTCTGTTTTCCAAGTCATTATCGGTGTCATCTTTCAATACCTATTTTTCAGTCTCAAGTTACTTGGGTACTATCAGCTTGCCTTAGTGACGGATTGCTGGAAAGTTTGCTTTCCTTCTTCACAACAGCAGTGCACTCTCTTGAAATAGTCTGTTTCACTAGTTATTAGTTTCATCGTTATTGTATCCACACAATATCCAAAAACACTCCCACCAAGATTGGGCACGCTAAGTTTCCCCAGCTGGAGACACAGCTTTAGGCAGCGGCTCTCTGATTTGTTGTCCTGGCCTCGGTGGGGGCACGGTGTGATCAGCCTTAAAGCCCAGTAACAGAAGGGGAAGCAGACAGCAAAGGAGCTCTGAGAGCAAACAGCGGGTGGTAGTGGAGGCTGAACACAGTGAGGGCTGAACTCAGCTCGGAAAACTCAGCCACCGGCCAAGCAGGTGTTGGGGGGCTCCTGGCGACGGGTGAGAAGCTCGAAGTGAGCGCAAGCGAAGAGCAGAGCCACAAGGGGAGGCGAGAAATAGCGCCCGTGGGCGGCGGGGCGAGTTTGGCGCGCCACGGGAGGGAGCAGTGTCGTCAGCCGCATCGCTGGTCAGCGCAAGAAGAGGTCGAGACGATGATTAAGGTACGTGGGATTTATTCCCCAGCTGCTCTTTTATTCCCCAGCAAAGAGAGCCCGCAAGGGCTACAGCCACCCGCACTGGGCTCCGGGCCGGATGGCCGCGGGGAGACACCTGCACCCTCCCCCATGCGCCACGCTGCGTCGGGGCTGGCTGTGGGGCGCATCTCCGTGGGCGACCGAGGATCGCTCTGGGTGTGCGTGGCGGAGAGCAGTTTCAGCCTCTATCCGAAAAGTGAAAGGGGCAGGGTACATGCTCGACAGCATCTCTGCACCCTTGTACCTACTGCCAGTGATTAATCAGCACTGCAGGCTGAGCTCGGGACAACATCCACCCTACAGACCCAGCGCTCTGCACTGAAGAAGTAAATTGAGTGAGTTTATGCATCGTCTCACTTGCCCTGCTGTTCTGGCTTGGCAGTGGATATTGAGCATACAGACTTTGATTCAGCAGCATGCTGCTCTGTTGTGATAACACACACAGCACTTAGGTGAGAAAACATTTGCCTTCCCACTGATTTAAATATTCACTGTTACTCTTGAGTATGCAGCTAAATTGTATTTTGGGGCAGTCATGGAAAAGAAATGTCCAAAAATGAGGATGGGTTGATAATCCTGAAGAAAAAACTTTTCATGGATATGGAAGTTTGATCGGCTTTAAATAATTTTGGTTTAAAACCCATTTGATCTCAGTCATAGTCTACCTCTGACTCAGGACAAAACCGGAAAAACTGCCACAATAGCAGCTTCTCAGGCACAACTGCAAATGTAAGGTATCAGAAATATTTCTAGAGCACTAGCGGATGGTGTAAGTGCTGCAAAACTCATTCCAGAGGCTCATTCGTGGATCTCTATTTCTGGTTTACTAAGCAAACCTCTGGACCATTAAATTTTCACTCACTTCCTTCAGGATTACCTGTGATGCCTCAATTCAGCAAGTTTTAAGTTAAACATGTTTAAATGTTTTTGTTGACTCATGCTCTGCATGCTATAGCGGTCTCCCTCTCATGTGCCTAAGTAAGCATCCTCTTTCGTTTCAAATTTGTTCTGAAAACATACCACTTCCACTGAAACCTTTTAGGGTTAGTTTTCCACAAATTCATGAATAATATACCACACAAGTGTTATGCTGTGCATACGTGCATTAAATAATCCTTACTGGTTTCAGGGTCCCTTTTACCATTTTTTTTATGCACTTTGTGGAACCATCTCCTTTAGTCTTGTGTCTAACATTTCAACCAAGCAGCTTCAGATAACCATTTTATTATAAAAAGCTGTCAAGGAAATACCTGAGTGTATGTTTTCCTGCCAGAATTCCTTTCCTCTGAGGTGTAAGATGGCAAGTGTTCCATCCTAGACAAGCAACTCATTTAAAGGGCTGAAATTTTTGTCTTCACTCAGAAAAAGGAGCTTTATTCCATTTGAAAGCATATCCAATGATTTCCAGTGATCTCTTGCCAAGGAAACATTAGCCTGTGACTTTAGCCACAATATTAAACCTGAAAATCCTAATATTACGATGAAAAGAAAAATTGTTGTAACAATTTTTTTTAAGGGATTGATAAATATCTTTTTTCTAGTAACTCTTAGCTTCAGCACTGTGAGTCCAGTTTTAGAATCTTCATGAGGCACGCTTTAGTAGAAGGAAGACTGTAAGTTTGTTGTTGTGCAGTGAGTGACTGTTGCAACCAGGACCATCTGCTCTGCTCCTGTGAGACCCCACATGGAGTCTCACAAGAGCATTCAGCTCTGGAGCCTGCAGTGTAAGGAAGACAAAGATTTGTTGGAGTAAGTCCAGAGAAGGGCCACAAAAATTATCAGAGGGCTGGAGTACCTCCCCTGTGAAGAAAGGCTGAGAGAGTTGGCATTGTTTAGCCTGGAGAAGAGAAGGCTCTGGGGAGACCTTGTAGTAGCCTTAAAAGGGCTCTTTATCAGAGTGTAGTGATATAATGGATACTGGTTTTAAAGTAAGAGTAAAGAGAGTTCTGGATGTCACATCACTGGAAGTGTTCAAGGTCAGGTTGGATGGGGCTTTGGATGTGTCCTTCCCCATTGCAGAGTGTTGGAAGATAGATGAGATGGTCTTTCAGGTCCCTTCCAATCCAAAGCATTCAGTGATTCTAATTTGGCTGGATGCTCTTGAAATACATTAAGAAAATATTCCGTGCTGTATGATTTTTGGGAGCGAAGCCCATGCCTTGTTCTCTTTTTTGTACCGGCACTTACATTAATAAGACACATAGATATGGGTGACCCTGTAGCATGGAAACTGTCATAGTGCTGTTGTACCTGTTTGCCATGATGGTTCTGCCCCACAATACTCTGGTCAGTCAGGTTCCTGCTTTTCTTTTTGACTACCTGAGGCTGATAATTCAGAATTTGCTGCTTTGAGAACTCTCCAGTTAATTAATAGTAATGCTGCTTAGGGGTAACTCCATTTAAGCTAGACTTTCACGTCCAAGTTTGCTATTAATTCTTCCTTTCCTTGCAGAGATATCCTGAAGGGTCAAACAAACCTGAATATTGAACCCAGGAGCAAAAGAACAAGCTAAATGATGTTAAACTACTTACAAGACAGGAAGAGGGAAACACCAAGAACAAAGATTAAGAAATACGATACTTTCCTTAGCACCAGTCTGTAGGAATACCCATTTATAAGGGGACAGGGAGAGGGGGGAGAGAAAGAGATTTAAGTAAAATACCAAGTTCAATGAAATGGATGGTCGGCATTCTTCTCGCATATATAAATATAAATCAAGTGTATCCTCTCTGAAACCAATTAGATTTAATTAGTTTAAAATTAGTATGGATTAAAGGGAAAGCTGGGCCAATAATTCTCAAAATGTTGGTTATAAAATGAGTTCAAATGATGGAGTAGTCTACAAAGCTGTCATAGTCTCCAGTTAATGCTGCTATTATGGAAGAGATAACATGGGCGGGATATATTAACATGAGTGGCTTTATTTTACGTCTGGAACTTCAAAAAGAGGCAACAAACAACAGCTTAAAATATGAGCTTTCTATATTGCTGAATTTCTGTAGATCTTCTCTTCCTATTGGAAAATATGTAACTATGCAACAGGCCATCTGAATTTCTACCACTGAGTGGCTGAAGTGATTGTTATGTTAGACATTCTGCCTCAGAATACGCTAAAAGGTCTTAATGCAAATTTGAGGAGAAAATAGCATAAACTTGACTCCAGGAAGGGAAAGGAAGGGAGTCCTTATTTTGTACTTAAAAAAGAGGGGGAGGGTTGGGTAGAATTCTGCACACACACACACACACACACACACCCCCGTATTATTATACAAGACCAGCATTTCTTTTTTTCCTCTTTATATCAGTGGAATTAAGCTAACCTAAAATTGCACTAATGCTGCAGGATGATGTCTTTTGGTGAGATCGCTTCCTTGGGTGGTCAATCAGTCAAGGAGGGGCTGCTGTGACAGTGACTGTGGAATTCCTATTTCTATCTAGACTGTAATCAGGACAGAATGCAAACACTGGCCCCAGCTCAGTTTCTGTAGGCAATTCTTCCTGAGCAGATTACAATCCTGCTTGAAAACTGATTGTCTTAATCTTTACTTTTAAACCACGTCTTTGGAATTTATTTTTCTTTATGCGTAATCCTGCAAGGGACGTTGGTGAGGTCAAAGTTCAGAGGAGAAATTTTTGGGATGCTTTTCTCCTTGAGTGTGATAGATAGGTACTTGTTTGAATACAGTTCCCGATGATTTCACTTAAAAGACTGGTGTTTTTACAGCTACCAACATTTTACAATACAAAATGCCTGTGTTTTGCATTACTGTCTTTTGTACTTTTTTGCTTGTTAGTTTTCATTTTTAGAGTATACCAGGCCTTCTATCTTCTGTTAGCAAGCAAAAAAGCAATAGTGAAATCAGAATCATAGAATCCTTAGAGTTGGAAGGGACCTTTAAAGGTCATCTAGTCCAACTCTCCTGCAATGAACAAGGACATCTACAGCTAGATCAGGTTGCTCAGAGCCTGGTCCAGCCTGACCTTGAATGTCTTCAGAGATGGGGCTTCCACCACATTCCAGTGCTTTACCACCCTTATTGCAAAGAACTTTTTCCTTATATCCAGCCTAAATCTCCCCTCTTCCTAGTTTGAAACCATTTTCCCTTGTCCTATCACCACAGATGCTGCTAAAGAGTCTGTCTCCTTCTTTCTTGTAGCCCCCCTTTAGATACTTAGACTGCTATCAGGTCTCCCCGGAGCCTTGTCTTCTCCAGGCTGAAGAGCTGTCACCGTAAGAGAGGTGATCCGTCCCTTGAATCACAAAGTGTGGCCCTCCTCTGGATGCTCGTCAATGGGTCCATTGTCTCTCCTGTGCTGAGGACTCCACATCTGGATGCAGTACGCCAGGTGAGGTCTCACCAGCACGGAGTAGAGGGGCAGGATCACTTCCCTTGATCTGCTGGGCATGCTTCATTTGATGCAGCCCAGGATATGGTTGTCTTTCTGGGCTGCGAGGGCTCGTTGCTGGCTCATGTCTAGCTTACCATCCACCAAAAAGCAGGAGAAAAGGACAGTTCAATCTCCATATTATCTTGGCTTCCATATTGTATCTTAATATCTCTGACTAGGTGAAAGTATGCAAATGTGAGGATGCTACTGTACTCAGAGAGTAGTTACCAATATTACACAGTTCAATCTTTTCCCTGTAGGAGTTTTCTGACTACTGCTATTGAAGACATTTATTTGTACAAATGGGAAAAATATAGTCATAGAATGACTTGGGTCCCTTCCAGGGACCTCAAGGATTGTGAAGTTCCAACCCTCCTGCCACAGGCAGGGCTGCCAACTGCTAGATCAAGTACTAGATCAGGGTGCTCAGGGCCCCATCCAGCCTGGCCTTGAACACCTCTAGGGATGGGGCATCCACAACCTCTCTGGGCAACCTGTTCCAGCACCTCCCCACCCTCTCAGTAAAGAACTTCCCCCTGGCATCTAATCTAAACCTTCCCTGCTTTAGCTTAAAGCCATTCCCCATCATCATATCACTAATCTACCTGTATAAAAATTTGACTTCCCTCCCTACTGGAAGGCCGCAGTGAGGTCCCCCTGCAGCCTTCTCTTCTCCAGGTTGAACAAGCGCAGCTCCCTCAGCTTGTCTTTGTACAAGAGGTGCTCTAGCCCTCTGATCATCTTTGTGGCCCTCCTCTGGACCCTCTACAACAGCTTGATGTCTTTCCTGTATTGGGGGCCCCAGACCTGGATGCAGTACTCCAGCTGGGGATCTCATGAGGGCAGAGTAGAGAGGGACCACCACCTCCCTCTCCTGCTGGCCACCCATCTTTTGATGCAGCCCAGGACACCTTTGGTCTTCTGGGCTGCAAGTGCCTTGCTGAACCTCATTAGGTTCCCATGGGCTCACCTTCCAAGCCTGTCCAGGTTCCTTTGGATGGCATCCCTTCTTTTGTATCATCTGCACCACTCAGCTTAATGTCATCAGCAGACTTGCTGAGGGTGCACTCAATCCCCTCATCAATGTCATTGTTAAAGATGTTAAAGACCACTGGTCCCAAGGTGGACCCCTAGGAAACACCACTCATCACTGGCCTCCACTTGGACATCAAGCTGTTCACCACAGCCCATTGGCTGTGACTTTCCAACCAATTCCTTATCCACTGAATAGTCCAGCCTTCAAATCCATATCTTTCCAATTTAGAGATAAGGATGTGGTGGAGGACCATGTCAAAGACCTTGCACAAGTCCAGGTAGATGATATCAGCTCCTTTCCCTTTGTCCACCGATGCCGTCGCTCCATCACAGAAGGCCACCAGTCAGGTTTCTCGGTGAAGCCATGCTGGCTGTCCCTCATGTGCCTTAACACATCTTCTAGGAGGATCTGTTCCATGGTCTTCCCAGGCACAGAGGTGAGGCTCACCGGCCTGTAGTTCCCTTGATCCTCCTTAGGAAGAAGACTAGTTCTTCCCAGGAAGAACTATTTTTGATGGTTTTATATCCAATACTAAAGAAATGGCTTAGCCCAGAAGTTCCTATGTCTTTAGCATTAATTGTATTCTTATGCAACAGAAAAGTCAGAATAAAACAAGAATCCTTAACAATTTTTACTAATTTTATTCTTTTTTTCGTTGCTAATGTAAAGTCCTCTGTGCAATCTGCAGGCCAAGATGATGACAATTATAGAAGACACTGCTAGTGGGGTCATTATTTGTCAAATATTTTTAAAACAGGTGAGTCCTGTCAGTGAATCTTGCTGAAGCAAGCCAATCAAACCTTCGTTAACAAATGTATTATTTTATCTAATTCATACATTTTGGAGGAAAGTGGCATCATTTTAATTATTGCATGTAGATGGAAAATACTTTAGACTATGTATCTTGCTCCCACTCCATTATTATTATTTAACTAGTCAGGTTAATTCATTTAATGGTTTCCCTGTTGCTAACATTATTTCGTACATAAGAATCTTCGAGAAGATGAAAGGTTCCTTCATACAATCTATGTAACAGTAGACAATGAGTTATTTTGAAGGTCTTCAGCACAATGTCTTGTCTATCATATTTTTTTATAATCAAGGAAGGGAAAAAAATGGTTTTCAAAGAAAATCGAGCAATTTTAATTGTTGTATCAGTTATGTTTCTAGGTGATCTCAGACAAGTGAAGTTACATTGTAATTGCCTCCAGCAAAAGTCATTACATTTCAATTTCCCTTCCTTATCCTGCTGTCTGACAGCTGTGATATGTCCTGTAGAAAATAGTTTTCAGCCACTTGAATTAGTGATTTCCAGCAGGAGGAAAGTAAATACTTTCTTAGAGGAACTGATAATCATAGAATCATAGAACGGTTCAGGTTGGAAAGGACTTTAGAGATCATCCTTTTGCAACCCCCATGCCATGGCCAAGGACACCTCCCACTACACCAGGCTGCCCAAAGCCCCATCCAGCCTGGCTTTGAATACTTCCAGGGAGGGGGCATCAACGACTTCTCTGGGCAACCTGTTCCAGTGTCTCACCACTCTCACAGGGAAGAATTTCTTCCTTATATCTAGTCTAAATCTACCCTCTTCCAGTTTATAACCATTACCCCTTGTCCTGTCATTACCTATCCTTGTAAAAAGTCCCTCCCCAGCTTTCATGTAGGCCCCCTTCAGGTACTGGAAGGCTGCTATCAGGTCCCCCCAGAGCCTTCTCTTCTCCAGGCTGAAGAGTCCTAACTCTCTCAGCCTGTCCTCGTAGGGGAGGTGCTCCAGCCCTCTGATCATCCTCGTGGCCCTCCTCTGGACCTGCTCCAACAGCTCCACATCCTTCTTGTGTTGGGGGCCCCAGAACTGGA
>WBMW01005979.1:0-50740 GCA_013396635.1 Penelope pileata
CCTTTCAAATATTATGGATAGTGACTTCCTTTAACCTGCCCTGCAGGACTTAGCACAAGCAAAGGGGAAATAAGACTTGATTTCTCTCATGATGAGTGAAGGATTTCTTTGTTTATCACAAGCTGAATTTTGAACACCACAGCCCACTGCATGAAGGAACACTGCAAGCTCCCCTGGTACCACCTGGTTTTGAAGCAATGTATCATCCTGGAAAGGCCCTAGTCCAAAGAAAATCAGAGCCTGCATACCTTTCAGTGCAACACATCTAGTCTCTAGCACCTCTTTTTACTACATACACACATCACAAACAGCATCTCACTGTCTAGGGAGCCAGTGGCAGTCTTACATTAACATCTGATGTTGACTGAAGTGTTATTTAGTAACTACAGACCACTTTCTTCCCTCCACCCATCACACTTCAGGGACACGTAAAGACTGTACCAATTACAGCCTGAATGCAGTGTAAAAGCAGGAACAAAAAACATTAGGAAGCAGGGACAAGGGAACAGTAAGACAGCATTTATCAGCATGTGAGACAGCTCTCCACAGGTATCCCTTAAGGGAGAGCTTCTGAGGAGGCAGCTAAGGAGAAGAATGAACTCCCTTCAGCGAATGAAAGAAGGGAGAAAAGGCTAAATGGACAGAACCCTGTCTGGGCAGAGGGCAAGGTGAAACTGCCCCCCTGAAGGAAGAAAATACTGCCCTCAGGGCAAGGGGCTCCAAGGGACTAAGGAATACAGGAAATCTCAAAATCAGGAGAGCTGAATGTACAACACACAGGAGCTTATGGAGTGTGACAGTCAGAAGAATCACTTGCATACACAAAGGCAGATGCAAAGAAACAAACTGCTGCTCTGCATGACTCTTGTGTTCTCACATTAAACTACTAGTGGAATTTTACCAGAAGCAAGCAGCGTAGAAAGAGCAAAATAGCACAGCCAAAAAGCACAGCCAAAATAGCAAAGCCAAAAGTTGGCCTGTGGTGTGGTTTTGGAAACACAAGCCTCAAGACCTTCCAGAGCAGAACTCATGCCTGTGAACTGAGCTGCAGCTCATTGAATGGGCAGGCACATATGCCATGTAGCATATCCCCTGTGCTCTAGACCTGAAGTTTGTGGGATCACCCCACAGACACTGTCTGACTGGCACACCAATCCCATAGCAGTGGCAGGATGTGAGCCTAGCAGCAGAGAACTGGTAGATGTGCCTGACAAGCCAGCTTCCCAGCTCCACAACAGGGTGCTTCACGGCTGCTTTTCTGAACTTACGAGGGAGACTCTAGGAGATCAGGCCTCTCTGCACGTATCCACCTCCCACACTTTTGCACCCTGACTTGATCACCTTCTCTCTTCTCCTCTCTGACTGTCAGGCATGAGACTGGCAGACTCCTGTGACTAGCAAAAGGGCATCCCCCAGCAATTAGAGAGAAAAAACTCTTCCAACATGTTCCCGTGAAAGAACTTCAAGATGGCACTCAAGAAGCAAAGAAAAAGAAAAGCATTTGGAGTGAAAGTATTGACTCAAAAGATTAGCATTTCTTAAGAATACAGCTTTAACCACAGGAGGAATTAGAAGGTTCATCA
Organism: Penelope pileata; assembly: GCA_013396635.1. Taxonomy (NCBI): domain Eukaryota; kingdom Metazoa; phylum Chordata; class Aves; order Galliformes; family Cracidae; genus Penelope; species Penelope pileata. The sequence goes on from WBMW01005979.1 coordinate 1,584, forward strand.
GCTACAGTCAAAGGTCATGATCTTTCTAGGCAATTATCTTTACACTGGGGAACATCAAGTATGTGTGAGAAGGTTACAAAGGGATAGAAAGACCCTGAGTTGGTAGGAAAAACAAAAAACAAACAAAAAAAACCAGTACCTGCTTTTCTGCAAAGAGAAGACCACTGGTTTATTGCACAGAAACGAGCACTATCAGCCCCAGAGGACTTAACTAATTCTTCCAAAGTGAAACTCTTGCCTTGCCTTTGTAAACCAGGAAATTAATTTCATAATTGCCTGCTCTGCTAGAATCCCTGATCAAATGGACTCAAAAAGGTAAACACTGGGGCTGGTCATGAGAAAATCATTTGGTACAGTTAAGCAAACTTTATCACCAAGCCAAGTGTCAGGCATTTGGCACCTACTTTTCCACAGAATGGGCTGAGACTCCTCTTCCTCATAAGAGACTGCATGGATTGCAGCAACAAATCCCTAGGGTGCACATCGTGAGTTGTGGAAAACTGAAAGGAGGTACTCACACAGATGGACTCAGCGCTCAGATAGTTCTGTTGGAATAAAGATGTTTTTCTACCCACATAAGAGGAAGCAACCTTCACTAAACATTTCCCAGTGGATGAGAAGACCCCTGTGGAGAGCTCATGGATGTGGGTTATATCACATACATAGCTATTTGCATTGCTCCTGGCCAGTTAGGGTCAATGCAGCTCAGATTAAGTTAGCACAACCGATAGGTATGTTCCAAGCAGAAGTGAATCCAGCCCTGAATTCAGCAATGTTGAAGTCTACCCTACCTACCCTGAACTGAGCACCACTATAGCAGAACACCAAACAAGAGTTTCAAGGAAAAAAGAAGCTCTGACTTTGGCATACACACACCAAATCAGCTAAATTTAACTGTCTCTCCTTCAAATACATAAATCAGATCTTCTCCAGAATCTCAGTCAATTGCATTCCAAAATCGCTTCATTTTTTTTCAAAGTATACTTTGCACTAACTTAAGTTTCACTAGAAACACAAAAGTAGCAAAGAGGACTTGAAAGTAATGTGAAGCACTACTGCTGGCCACAGTTCCTAAACTGAACAATCTTTCCCCTAAAGTGAAACAGTAGAAGCCTTGCCCGTAACTGCTTTGAACACCTTAAGCATGCCACTTGAGAAGTCTTATTCTCGAGCTTGAGGCTAAACAATATAGCTTTTAGTAGGAGAGTTGCACTCTAGCAAAACCTCCTGCAAGCAATCCCAGCTCATGTTGGAATCAATGCCTTGTCTCAGTAACCTAACTAGAGAGCAGTGAAACATGCTTCAGGGGCTGACAGTCCGCCACACACTGAATGAACAGTTGCTGTGTAAATTGAAAAGCACTACAGTCATCCATACGTGTAATATGCAGACCTTCCAGGCATGCACTCACACAGAACCACATGTTCTTCTGTTCCCTCCCAGATCTTTTCAGGGTTTGCCTCCATCCCCCAAAACAGTTTATGCACAGGGCATTAAAACTGGTGATTCCTGGTTTGTAATGACGTAAAAAAAGTTAAGAGCAAGCCCTGAAACAAGAAAAGCCCTGTGAAACAAGGTGACCACAGGCATCCCAAAACACAAAACAGAAAAGCTGCCTTTTGTAGATGTGAGTATTGTGCAGATCTGGTGAAACAGCAGAGTAGTTGCCTACATTTTTACAACGTGCTCAGAACAAAGGAACTGTGCAAGATACCAACACGTGCCAACAAACCGTTTTCATTAATAGAAGGTTTAATTCAGAACTCCTCTTTGCTTAATTCACCAAAGAATAACTTGCTTGCACTAGACACACGAATTTGATGCCAAAGCCTCCAGCCACTCACGGCAGTCTCTGCCAACAGCAGTTATTAAATACCTTACATGGTTCAGAGCCAATTCCCACTCTAATTTCAGTAAAATCCCTGGGATCAAACATATCCCCATTCCAACTGCACTGCTATCTGAAGTATTACTTATTCTAGCTCATAAAGATGCTCTGTAAATCCTTCCTGACATTGATCTGTGCAAATGTGAAAGCTTTATCATGGCCTTCAAGCCATGAGCCTAAAAATTTCTCAGTATTAGAGGTGAAGAAAACCTATTTTGAGTGTTCTTGAAAAGCATTCTTGGCGTCAGAGTGATGCAGACAGAGTCACTGCCTCAGCGAGTCCAGCACAGCATAGTAGCACTGAGGGCAGCCAGACTCCCATGTCTTCCGATCTGCCAAAGGCAGAACACAGAAGAGACAAACTTGCCCTTCTCACTCACAGAGGGGCTTTTCAGGACTTGAAACTGCCTCAGTGATACAGAAATCAGGAAAAGAAATGATGTATCAGTAAATGCCTCTTAATCCCTAAACTGCCTGAAAAGACTTAGATTAAGCCCGTTAAGATTAATAGCCACATCACTCCCATAGGCATGGAAAGAAAAGGTCTTCTCCCTCTGTGGCTAACACTTCAGAAAATAAAGCAATAAAGCAAAGACAATCACTTTGCACCAGAGGATTCAGGCTGAGCAACACTATGCAGTTTCACAGCCTGCCAGTGAGTTTTGTTTCCTCCACATTTCAAAGCCATCAGTGAGTTTTCAGCAGCAGAAGAATTCTTAAAGCTTAGACTCAGATTCCTTCTGAACTAAAACAGACATTGTAAAAAAAAATACTTTAAAGAAATTTCAAAGAAATCTCTAAGAAACTTGAAAATGTTTTGTCAGAGTGATTAGGAGTTGGTGAAGCAAGGACTTGCTGAGGGTAGCATTTGCTGGCAGATATCCATGCACCTAATTTGTTTCATTATGTTGAAGCATTACTCTTTCTCTGCTGGGCCAAATCCTGGAGAAATCAACTTCAACGTTATTGTATGAGAAAACTGATTTTCATAGTAAACATGACATGCAATCCTGATTCCATAGAAACAGAGGCAGGGAGATAGCTAACAAATATTTTAAACGCAAACGCTTCAATTTTAACAACATCCCTTGCTGATTCTTCACCCCTTTAGCTGCAAAACATTTTTAAGAGGGAGGGAGAAATTTCCTGTTTGGTGCTTTTTTTTTTTTTTTTTATGTGGCATTAGATACATTAATATCAGGATTAATAAATGACATGGAGGGCATCATTTGGCCTCCAGAGTATCTACTAATATTAAAAAAAAAAAAAAANAGAATTTCAAAAAAAAAAAAAAAAAAAAAAAAAAAAAAAGCAAACAAAAAGAACACAAGCAATTCTTTGAGTTTAGGTCCTAGGTTCAAAGGAGAGATTATGGCATTTCTGCAAGCAGGAAATTAATAGAGAAACCAAGCTTCGAGCACATACACATTGTGAAACTAAGCTCAGCAGAATGCAGGCTGTCCTCAGACCAGATTCTCTGCCTCTTTCTAAAGGGCCTAGAGAAGGGCAATAGCTATCTTTCTAGACAGGAGACTGGAACAAGGTGAAGAAGGGGAGCAGGACTTGAGAACGCTTTCCATGTCTGACAGTCTCAGCTCTCATCAACCAAGGCATAGATTTTGCTAAAATAGATCACCCCTAGTTGGATCCAGGTTCACTGGAGAACCATCAACCCTAGGAGCATGGAAACTTCATGCTTCCTCTGGAGCCTGACAGCTGCAAATGTTCCACACAAGCTAGAAGAGTGTATGCCTATGAACAGCCCAAGAGTGTCAAATAGCTCTATTTTCACCCCTCCTCCCAATCTCCTCAGTCAAACAGCATTTTCTGGGGACAAGGAAAAAACACAGGAAAAGAATGCCTGGCTTAATAGCTTGTTCAGAACTGCAGCTCCCAGATATGCCTGTGTGTCTGTATATACGTATTAAGTACTTTCTCCACTATACAACTAATCCGATTAACAGCTTTAGGAAACTCTGAAATGTTATAATTCAAGGGGATCCACTCATAAAAGGTCTTAGACTGTTTCTGTACAGAGGTTGCATTCTTCCCACTGGAAATAAAAAAGCAGAAAGCAGGACTTTCTCCCAGGGAAGAATGGGTCCCAATCCCCACCATGCTGAAGTAGATCACCCTCTTACAATTCACATGAGTGTCAAGCAAGCCCCACAGTAGAAGAATCAACCCTTCCTGCTCCTGTAGAGAGCCCCCTTGCAGAGTAGGTGAATACAGAGAACCCTCTATGCATGCTCCACAGAAAGCTAAGCTCACTACAACGGTCACAGGGGCTGGCCATTTGTCAGGTTGCACTTCCAGGGGTTAAAAGCCAGGGGGATGAATGAAGCCTGCCAGAGATGATAACAGGGCCAAACGAGCACAGCATTACAATCCCCCTAATGCAGTGCATCACATTCAGTGCTAACTTTGCTTCAGTCCACAAAGGGTGCCAGGAAGACACTAGCCCAAACACACAACATGAGTCATGGTTGCAAGAGACCACTGACTGCATTACATACTATAGATGCTGGTTACAAAATTCATGCCTGGTATGAGTACTGGGTGCAAAAAACTTTTAAGATTTGACTACTATAAAAACCACCACAGCAAACTGATACAGTCAAACACCATTTGGCTTTGCTTCCCCAGAAGTCTCATCTAACTTCTGTAGCTGACAAAGAGACATAAACACTGCCTGTCCCACATACTAAGTCCTCATTTTCTGACTTACCTTCTGCTCTAAAGGACTCCTACTAACCTATCACCTGAAAATGCACCACAGCTCAAAACATGATAGGAACAGGCTAAGTGACATGACAACTCGCATTTACAGGGAGCAATCCATAATATGAAGAAATGTGCAGATCTCCTCTGCAAAGAATTTCAGCATCAGTATGAGTTTAATTTAGACACGTTGACATTAAAAGCATATGTTGGGAGATGGATGTGTCACCTTTCTCACTTGTTCCAACAGGAAGCTATAGTACTGATCTCCAGAACAGGACTTACACAGGGCTTAGATACTCTGAAACAAAAGGTAGGCAGTCACAAGGATTCAGAACCAGCTACCAGTCCTTATGAATGACACAATATGAGCTGAGATGCACAGGGGTCAGACGAACACGATGCCCCATTGATTCGAGCCTCTACTCAACTTTTCACCCTACTTCCTAACCTAAAGCATAACAACAGAGAAAGAAAAAAAGGTTGTCCTGATCTGCCCCATCTCTGGTCCCACGATCATCTCTCAAAGCTCACATTTTCAACCAGTTCCCTCTTGCCAACATAAAATGAGCCTACAATACTGCAGGGATTCCCTTCACTGTCTCTAAACCAGCTGCAGAGTGTTTCAGAAACAGTTAGAGATGAAGACAAATCAGAGCTTCTGACTCAAGAAACAGGTCCAGTCTGGCACAAAACGGAGCATATGTAAGAGCTGTGTAGGGGCAGTCGGTAACATAAGCATATGTTACCCCATCTATTGGCTTTATAAAAAAAAAAAAATCACAGTGATTGTTAATCTATGTCAATTAAATCATTGCTTCAAGGGTAGCCATTTAGTGGGTTTTACTTAAGTAAAAAGCTGTGCTTTATTCCATCATCATCACACACTAAAAGAAAAGAGGGGAGAACAGTAAGAGTCAAAACTAATGTTGAACTGAGCATCTCTGTTTTAAACACATTTCCTTTCAAACTTGCAGAGGTAATTCCTCATAGGAAGAGACCAGTGCTGTATATTTGAAACTCTTCTCCTTCAGGCCAAACAGAAAGGCTGCATCACTGCCCTCTATGCAAATCATGACTCTGTTTTTATTTAACAAAATTCAGAGTTGATTCCCACTCCCAATCACGTAATTAACTTCTCTCTCTGTGTGCACTTCTCTGCCTGTGAGAACATGCCTCATGAATGACCAGAAACTCCTTTCCATTTAACAATAAAACCAGGGGAAAGAAGGCATTGTTGCCTTTAAGCTGCCCTTACCTGAAGTGTGTCTTGCATTGCCATCTGAGTGCTTTGTTAAGTCAACAGTCCTGTCTATTTGAAACAGCTTCAAATCATCTTCATCTAAAGCGATATCTCCCCAAAAGGCAGCTGGAGAGAAACAAACTGCAATTAGTTCGGCTTTATTTTGGAAGGAAAGTATAATTCCTAAGCAGCCCGTATCGCACCTCAAAGGCAATTACTCCATGCACCAGAAAAAGGTAATACACAGTAACAGTTTAGAAGTACAGAGAGAGTGGACACTGGTGGAGGGCAGGTGACAGTATTTAAATTGAGCCACTGTACAGAAGCACAGAAAGGATCTTATTAGCTGAGATGCCTTGTGTTACCCTTTGTTACAAGTCTGGCTCTCAACCAGGCCTTATGGTGGGCGTTCACTGTTCGTTAAAGCCTATAAGGGGAGCAGTTACTGGTATTGCCCTAGTTAATGTGAAGTAGTGAGATTCTGACAGATACTGCATCCACACAGGCTAACAGTTCACATAAGATATGAGGACAATTGCACAGTGTCAGTGTGTAGGACCCTAATACACACGTTTAGTGCTCAGACACAGTGCTTTAGTCTAAATCCAAGCTGGGAGCCAGTCTACCGTTTCCACTTAGCTGGAGAAATGCCAGTTGTCCCCTTGTGGATTAGTTACCGTGATTTAAGTTTGCAGAGCTTTTAGTTTTGTAAAAGTCCTTGAGTTTCAGCCAGAAGCCATGAAAATAAAGTAAACAAACTGATACCTCAATGCTCACAGCTCAAAGAAATAGACTGGAAACCTTTTAAGTGTAAAAAAAAAAAAATGATAATCCTGTAGGAGTTCAGTTGACTCTGCACAGTATATAGTTAACATTTTTGGAATTTGAACAAAATAAATGCAGATGATGAAGCAGTTGACCAAACAGAACAGATCTTTCAGACATAACAAACAGGTCATAAACAGAGCTGTTAAAATATATAGCCTGTGTAGGTTGATGAAAAAGAAAACAAACAAAAAAGCAATAAAGTAAATTAATCCCTGCTACAGCTCAAGAGAACTTAGTAAGTCAGGCAATGAGCAATGCAGAGCTGCTGTCTGCAACAGTGACCAGATGTGATGGAATCACAACCAACAACATTTACATTCCTGGGGGGAAAAATCATCCCATTGCTATGCTAGCAGCATCACTGATCAGAGCAAGTTTGGCATGAGAAGCCAATGGGTTTTACTTGTCATTCCACTTTCACTGACAAGATCAAATGAAATATGGATGTTTGCCTGTATATCAGAAACCCACAACTCAACCTGTGGTGATTGAATTATGTAGAGCTATCTCACAGAGGGCAAGAATTCTTTGCTTGCTACTGGGAACATCCCAGTGGCCACACGTTGTCCTACCAAAGAGCTGCTATGAGTTCTGGTACGGGCAGAGGGATTAAGCTGGTTCCCTTTCCCTCTGTCCCTCTGGTTTTCTGGCCACAACAGAGGATAGGGAGACAGGACTCCCAGCCTTGCACAAGACTGGCTATCGCTTTTTGGCTGGGTCTCCTTAACAGTGCTACCAAAACCCAGAGTACAGAAATACAGCAACAGCTCCAGAAGAGGCCATAGTACAGACAAACCTACACACTGACATCAATTATAACGAGGACAGAGCCTACACAAAGACATAACTCAGGCTCTCCCCAATGTCTTGGCAACCCAAATCCTCATGCAGAACAGAGAAGAACATAAAATACTGTCAGCTCACCACCAGCCAACAAGTCTACCACCATGGCCAAGAGGCAGGTTGATCGGGAATGGCCAGTGAAAGAAACAAGAACATGTTCTCCTCTGACTGCAGTTTGAAGACAAGACATTTTATCCACACACAGAAATGACTTGCTAAGATGTGGCAATCAAGGGGAACAGATGCGAACAACACCCCATGCCACCTGACTACTTTGCCTGCCACATTCAGTACGTTACAATTATACTGGCCAGCCAGACATCCATTCCCTATTCTACTACAAACCAATAGCACAATTTCAACCCCAGACTAACTTCCAACACCTTGGGCTCTCAGGGGCTCTTTTCCATTAGTACCGCATAGTTTGTTTTTCAGGATAAGGTAATATGCCAAAGCCATGGTGTGGATTTAAGGAAACAGAATTGTTACATTTTCCTTCACAGTGGAAGGTAGTTTTCTCCCAACCCTAGCAAAGGAATCTCTTTCTGTTACAAAGCCATGCATCATCCTGAAAGATGGCCCACTACAAAAGCCAAATTTCACTAGCATTTATTTCCAGCTCTTTCTAGTCCCAGCATGCTCAAGGGGAACCATGATTTATCACAGTCCTGAGCCAGCTAAGCAACTTTCCTCACTGGAAGTCCTGGCTGAGAATGCTGCACTGCAACTTCTCCTTGCTGTCAAAGGCTCCTTCCTAAAGGCACACAGGCCTGAAAGATGGTTGCTTCCATCCCAGCAGAGCTGTCCCACAGGAAAACACGAGTATTTTACTTTAAAGGGTCACAAGTTCAGAGACTTCTGGCAAATGAAACCTCTCAAAGCATCCCTTCTGATTTTCTTTACCAACATCTCCTTTCTAATGTGGGAGGATTTCCAAAAGAGAAAACAAAAGCAAAAATTAAAATCTCTGAACAGCAGGCTAGCAAACTTGGAAACTAGTATTTCTCTTGGCAGAAATCTCTGCAGTGTATAGCCAGGTGCAAACTCAACACTCAGCGCAATAGTGTGCCAGCTTTTGTTTAAGACGATGCATGAATTGCTCTGGATAGTTAGAACAGAGCAATTCTTATTGAGGTTGATACAGCTAATATGAGAGAGTTTGCTTCCATGCTGGACTAGTAGTCTGCATTTACCACACAGAATGTTTAACCCCACCACCTTCCAGCATATGCAATAAGAAAACATTTATCTGTTGGGGCAAAGGGCAAGAACAACTGTATTTAACAAATAAATCCAGCATCCAAACAAAAAAGCAGTCTTGCAAGCTGTCTTCATTTTCAGTACATTTCTTCCCCAGGAGAACAGTCCCTATGCTGGTGTTTGCACTGCACACTGAGCACAGAGGTACCATGACACCAGGAAGGCATGGCAGACTGCACTGGGAAGGAAAACACCTCCTTCCAGGCAGAGGAAAGGCTGAACTGTTTCTTACTGTGCTTCACACACAGGCACAGAGCCCAAATCCACCAATGTCTTCACAGCTCATCTTCCACAATAACCCGTCTGGGGGCTCCGGCACTCTCTGACTCCAAAGCAATGTGGCTGCCCAAAGAATCTTCTTTCTTTGAGAAATCTTTACTTTTCTCTGCAAACAAACCCTGGCCTGTTTCTTCTTGCAGTGCCCTCAAGTAAGTCTTTTCTCCTGCTTCCACTTCTTCCCACTTGTATTTTCTCCTTTTCCTAGTTTCAAGTCAGAATCTGAATTCAGGAGAAAAAAATTTGCTGTCTCTTAAGTGAATTCAATACAAAAGTATTCACAACAATTTAAAATATTCACTTTCCATGAAAACATGTTTCATCCAGGTCTTTTAATGAAATTTCTTTCCTTTCTATTCTTTCTCCTCAAAGGCAACAAAGTAGAAAAAAATAACATTGTTCCTGAAAATAAATATCTAAACAAAATGCAACACTGCAATTTATTAAAAGCAGGCTGATCTCTAAGACTTCAAGAACACCTGGGGACAGCTTCACCCTCACCACTGCCAGCTCTAAGCTTACACAAGTATATGAAAGCCACTTGACAGAAGAATATAACTCTGTACTTGAGAAATATCACCCAATGTCTGTGTTTGGACTGATCTCCAGCCACCAAACCAAGGCTAGGAGCAAAACTTCACCCATTTGCCTGTAATGACCTCTTGCACGAAGGCCCCATTGCAGCACCACAAGATCAGTAGAGTCTATAGATTTGCCCTGATGACAGGGATCTACAAAGCAGTTGGCCTCTGAGCACCATGGGAGACCACAGGAATTTTTACTGAAGCACCCATCAGGAACAGCTGTGACAGATTCACAGAAAAAGAGGCCTTGGAAACAGGCACGCTCTGCCTGCCAGGAAAACTCCCTTCATCCCACTCCTCCTCAGATAGGGTCTCACTGACTGAAGCTTTGATCAAGTAATGGCATGTTGTAGGTGCTGAGTGGGATGTGAACCTAGATTGAGGACTATGCCCTATAAGCTGAGTCAAAGGAACCCTCTTTCTGTGGGGACAGAAGCATAGTAAGTTAGTGTATACCATCAGCTCTAGGATCTTCTCTGCATTTGCAGCCAGTTAGCACAGCTCACACTGACAGACTTTATTTCAATTCTTCTTGTGTCGTTTCAACACATTTGCTGGAAGAACTTTACTCTTGCTCAGCAGATTTCCTACAGTGCAGTATAGAAATGAACACAGAAAACAAACAGCAATGTGAACCCAAACAGATGCCTCACACTTGTTTCAGCAGCGCTCATGACTCAAACTCAGTTTCTGGTAGTGTTCACAACCTCTGCATGTAGATGACAGCTGGGCTCCCAAAAAAGAATGCCTTATGACAAACTACCTGAGTATGTGGGTTTCTGTACAAAACATCCAAGGAAGAAGTGTTTGGACAAGTAACCTTGGCATCTCCAATTTTGTGGCCAGACAGATGCAACCGTCAGGCAACCCATGCAGCAGACTCAGCTGTCACCCAAGTGATGAGCCACACCAGCTGTTTGTGGCTCAAGATGCAACTGAAGGATGTGCTCTGAACACACTCCTGAGATCAATCATACATGCACGTGTAAGGGGCAATGTTTGTCCCCATCCAGATCTCTGCTCTCCATCATCTGTGTTACTGAAAGATCCTAGGGCTCCAGTCCTGTTGTTCCAGAGGTGATTGCACCGTGTCAGAATAGTGCAAGGGAAAGCCAATGTCTCACCTTGTCAAGAAGAGCTACAGGCAAGGAGTGCTGGGTGCACATACAAGTAGGTAATAACTATGACTACTCATGCAGTGGCAAAAACATGCAAGCTATTTTTGAGCACTTGCTGATGCTTCCCAACCTGACAGGTCTGAGTGCTGGAGATTTAGTTTTCAGGGCTGGCCACACTTTCATCACAGTTTCTGCAGTCTAGCAATAAATAAATCAACAGATCAAAGAGAATTGCCGGCACATCCATATTTCTTTCTTCTCATGCACTGACATGCAGGAAGACAGGTCTCTTGCTGCTGCTGAACCACCTGCTGACACAGGAACCACTAAGAAACTTTCTGAAGTATGCTGAAAAAGAATCATACCTTAGTGAAGAAAAAACAAATTCCTTTGGGCAAAGTAATAACTGTGTCAGAAGGAAGAGAAAAGCCTCAAAATAAGGCAGTAAACAGTGAAAGAAAAGAGAAAGAAGACCTAAACACACACTTCGGAAATAGAGCCAGATCCTGAGCTGAAGGAGGATGGAAAACAAGCAACAACAGCAGTAATTAAGAGAAAAGCATCAAGACTACCATGTGTAGCCATTATGCATTAATCTGAATCAGTCTGTGTCTCCTTAGTAGGAATAATCAGAAATTTCCCCTTGGCCAGCCTTGAGGATAAGCCGGCTTGAAGGCTCTACTGTAAACTAGTCCACATGGCAAGGGTGTCTACAGCCAGCCTGCTGTCTGGCATGGGCATGGTTCCCTGGAATTAGGGACTCAACAATTCACTTTTCAGTAAGCAGAAGTTCCCCTGACCAGGGATCATGTTTCATTTCAGTGCCAGTTTGTGGAATAATGTCTAACACAGTCCACTTCTAAACTGCAACAAATATTTGAAGAACATCTAAACATCCTGGGAATTAGAGCCTGAAGCCCTGCTCAGAATTTTGCAGAAATCTGAACTGCCTAAACTATCATATGCAGAGCTCCCACAGCACCCTCTCTTGGGAAGTTATCTGCAAGAGACAGAAATAGGCCAGAAATTCCAATTTATGTTCAATGAATTTCCTTTCCTGAAAGGTGATGAAGCAGTAACAAACACACACTTTGGGGTTGAATTTGACCAAAGCTGCAAGCATACGTGTGAGCCCACATAATGATTTGCTTTAAGGAACAACTCATACTCTCTTGGCTGAATGGTGTGTTATTTTCACTGGAAACCAAAAAAATCAGCGGCATGAATTACAGTGCCTGCCATAACTGGGTTAGGAGAAAGATTTTTTCCTTGTAATATTCATAACTCTCCTGCTGCTGCTGTCTGATTCCTCACTCAAGGTCTTCATCTTTTGCACATCTCCATGGCAGTCACCAGTGACCTATCAATCCATCCCTGGTACAATGAGTGATGCAGGAGGGCATTTGTGAATTCACAGAACAGAAGATCCAAGCACGCGTGCTTACAGTGTTAAGGATGCTACTACTCTGTAATGCAATATGCAAAACCCAAGCGGCTGATTTAACCCTTCATGTAAAGGAAATTGAGCTATGTGACCTTACTAACACTCTTGTACCCTGCTTTCCCCTCCAGCTGACTGTGTATGTCCCATTGCAATGCTGACACAAGACAACACTGCCTGTGCATCTTTAACCGGATCTCCATGCAAGCTGTACACAGCTTGCAGTGCCACCGTGCCTCTTGGGCACATTTCACATGTAGGTAGACAACAGACAATGAAAAGCTACTACGGACACACAAATGTATGCATTTGAACCCAGCACCCCAACACTGACAGGCATGCACTGAGCCACCCCACAGGTAATTTGGAGAGACTTTACTCCTGTGTGAAACCAAGCTCTGCAATTCATTTGCTATGACCACGGACTACCTAGGACCGAGGGCTGTCTTTCTGCTGTCTTTCTGCATGGATAACCCCCTCCAGCTGTCTGAAGGGACACAGCTATCCTTCCTAGCTCCTGTCCAACTCTAATGTGGCCATGAATGCTCCACTCTGCTGAAGAGGGAGATTGATTTCAAAACACTTTTATTTTTTTATTTTTAACAAGCCTGGGAGGGCTTTCAGATCCAGTTTGATACCTGGCTATCTGCAACTGTAAACTGAGCATCTGACACATTCCTAGCCTGTAGAAGACAGTGCAGGGAAATTGCTTTTAAACAGGGTTAGTGTTCATGGATCTCCTCAATCTCCAAGTCACACAAAGTTTAGAGCCACAAAGGGAAAAAGCCAATGGTCATTCAGAAAAGACTTGATATCTTTGCTTTATGCCAACAGCCTGGCAAGATGCCATTGCCAAAACAAGCAAACAAACACAAGTAACAACTACAATTAAAAAGTAAAATCATAGAACATCCTGAGTTGGAAGAGTCCAAGTAGGATCATCAAGTCCAATTCCTGGCTCCACATAGGACCACCCAAAATTCAAACCTTATGACTGAGAGCATTGTCCAAATGCTGCTTGAACTCCAGGAGGGTTGGTGCCATGACCGCTGCCCTGGGGAGCCTGTTCCAGGGCCCGACCACCCTCTGGTGAAGAGCCTTCTCCTAATACCCAATCTGAACTTCCCATGATACAGCTTCATCTTGTTCCCTGTAGAATTTTAGTAAAAATTGATGGTAAAAATAGAAAGAAAAAAAGTAAAAGAAAACAAAAAAAAACACTTGGTTTGCCAGCTTCATGTCATTTACCAACCCCATTGTTTCTTCCATTTTAGCCAGTCTAAAAAGTACCAAATGCAGCACTTGTACTAAGTTGCTTTTTCATCTTCTTGGTGCAGTCAATTACATGTGATTTTAGGAAAACCTAGTGCTGGCCTTGCACCAAGAGAACGTCAAACACACATTTTTTAAACAAAAAAAGTTATTTTCTGCAGTATCCCACAGCTGGGCGCTATCAGTCATTACAGTTATACTGCACAACACAGAACTTGAGCATGGCCATGGCGCTCAAATTGCCAATACAGGCTGGTGCTGCTGCATCCACTTGATCTAAAACTCCAGGCTGCACTACATCTCTCAGCCCTGCACTAGTGAGAATTTTCAGTAATTTGTTACAGAAATTAACAGAGGAAACAAGCTTTCAGGATTGCCAGACCTCAGACTACTGGGCAGACAGCAGAGCCTTCCCTTATAACAGCATGGTATGTAGAAGTTCCTTCTTACTCCACAGAGTGTTTAGACACCTCTGGAGAAGACTAGCACAGCTCTTTATCAGGACAAGAGTGGGAAGCTTCACACCTAGCCAGATTCAAAGGAAGCTTTGGCATCAAATCAAATGAAGATCTTCAAGGGAAAATTCAGGAGATTATGTTATAGTCACCAACAGGTAGAACATCACACTTTGGGCTGCATTTCAGTTTACAGGAGCTGGCTTCTTCTGAAAAAAATGCGTAGTCCTGGTGTCTCAAAAGCCTTCCCTAGAGAGAAAGTAATACACAAACATACCAAAAAGCAGCTGGTGCTAAAACAGGAAAAGCCTCCCACAAAGCTAGTGCTGATCAGGCACATTATTTCATTGAAAGTAAAGAAGTGACACACATGGCAAGTGGATCATGCTAGTAGTGAAAAGGAAGCCACACACTCTCCCTGTTTCAGACAGCAGCCCTGGTCTCTTTCAGCTGTGTCAAGCCTTGCTCAAAAATTACGCTAACTAAATAAAGGCGGCAGACAGACAAGAGGTCTAGGCTCCAGCTGTCACCATCCTCTGTCAATATCTACACCTTGCAGTGCATACAGCTCTCAGCTATGGTGGAAGTGGGAACCAAGAACAAAAACTACCAAAAGAAAAATGTGTTATCAGATCCTACATGTAAATCCTATAAAGAGCATAACAACACTTGACAAAGGTACTACTTGACTGAGGCAGCATCTTTCCCCAAGTGTATATGAAATGTTCCTCACTGGAAATACAGAATCACTTCTGCTGCCCTTTAAGAGAAGGGGATAGAAAGGTTCTGGGTAATGAAATCCAAGTGTGCCTTTGTCAATTAATTATGGGGAAAGCCACACCATACAAGCCCCATTTCACACCCTCCATCATTTTTGCTGCTCGATATAACTTTAATTAATCTTTCCTTTGGCAATTTGAAGGAAGGGTGAACACGCTGCAAACACCCACCGAGTATTAAATTGATTTCCTCTTTTATAGTCCCCTTTCCCTTCCTATTGGCCCAGCTATGATTTGTGGCCTTTCACTTGGAGGCATTTTTTCCATGCTAATATAATCCAAAGCCCCAACCAACAATTACATTCAGAAAAGTAACACTTTCCACAGTTGATTGCTTCAGACCAGCCTCTGCCAGCACAAAGCAGATTCTCTCTCGCCCTTTCCTCCCCATACCACAACAATTCAAATCAACCACCTTATGTCCATATCTTCAGCATTTTTACCTACATAATTGCCTACATTTTTGTTCTAAGTAACTAAACCATTTTGCTCCCCATACCTGCCAGCCATTTGCAGCAGCACACCTTAATTACCAAAATGCTAAGGCAAAGTATATTCCACTTACAAACATGACCTCCTGCCCAAGGTACCAGACTATTTTGTACTCCAGGTATCTAGACCTAAAACCAGAAGGCAGGAACACCAAGTTCAGCTGAGCTCCCCAACAGATCCACCTCCCTTTAAAGAGAGACACCACTTCACTGTGGGCTCGTAGGGCTGAAAGCAGGATCCATGGCAAGAAGCACACCATAAATGACAAGGCAAGTATGGCTTAGGAAAAGGACAGTCAAATGCAGTCCCACTTTGCAGCAGTGGAACAAGCCCTTTTTCAAAGGCCCTTCCCCTCCACCTTGTATGGAACATGGGCTCTGCTTTTCAGGGATGACTCAGCAGTCAACCCATATTCCCACACCTGTCAAGTAGCATTAAAAAGACTCAGTAATTCCACATACACATGGTCAGCATTGACCTCCTCCTGTGAGGGGCACATGTCTCTTCTGCTCCAGGACTCACATGCCAAAGGCCATCAGCTTCCTGCCAAGCACATATATCCAGAGAAGGAGAAAGACCCTAGCACATGCAGACCCAGGTGCTCAAGGCTGCAGAGTGAGAAGCCCTGCTCAAAGGCTACCCTTGTCACCTGGGTCAGGAGCAAGTGGAGAAGTCTAGCTGCTGCGTAATCCCACAAAGGATGACCTCAAGCTCCCTGGAGAAGATAGGAACAGGGCAGAGAGTTAAGTCTTGTGGACTTGCCTCCACCATGACCTCAAGGGCACGCATAGGGACTAGGTGCCAGTAGTTTCTGACTCAGGTGTGACAGTGACAGCTGCAGGATGGGCCAGGACCACAGTCCCCATTTCAAAGATGATTTGCTGTCTTGAAGTTCAGGTCCTAATTCAACAATACTTTCTTGGTACCATGAGTTAGGAGACCTTGACCTAAAACACTGCATGCCCCTCACCAGCTGTCCCACAAAACAAAGACTTTCTGAACCTTTTGGCCATCAGCTTCAGTCTTCTGGGAGGAATCAATCTAGGTCAGCTCTTCTCAGCTAACTCTCATATCATGGGACGTGCCCTGGATTTATTCCTTGAAATGAAGTTAAGGAACAACAACCTTAGAGATGCAGATGACAATTTAAAAATGAAAACTGCTGCAATCCTAAACTTCACTCGGAATGGTTCAATCACTAAGCACTTTCTCCCATTAAAGACATTTTACCAGCCATGACCACAATACAAAGTGAACCATTGCAACTTCTTTAAACAGTTCTTCTTCAGGTGGCAGGTTTCTTTGCAAAAACTGCCCTTTTTGCCTGACACACTAGGTGTTTTCACCCGCTCAGAGCCCCAAGCAACACAGCAGGGGAACAGGTGATCCTAAGCAGACATGCAGGAAATACACTGCCAAATGCCCACACACTGGAACAAAAAAAAGACTAATCACAAAAATGAACAGAAACAGAACCATTAGCATCCTGGAAAAAGGAAGGTAAAACTTAGGCCTGTTTGGAGCAAACTTTAAGACAGGCTAACAATTTCAAACCACAATGCTGGATGAAAGGGTTCATGATAGATCACAGCTATTCAAGGGCTAGACAAGGAAAGCAAACACAGGCTCATTTTACTCATTGTTCTTTATCCACCAACACCAGGAGAGGAGTGTTGCAGCGCTGTTGGAAAAAAAAGCAAAGAAGTGGACAGCAGGCAAGAAAGAAATGGGGAAAACTATTTATGGAGGATAGCTAATTTGAGCTGTTTACAGACTTCCCCTCTGAGCTCAAGGATGGAAGGGTGGCAGGGGGGTGGTTTCAGCCATTAAAAGTACAATGTGAGAATCCGTTAATTTTCCATAGAAACAATGTCGTCATAGAAGCGAGACAAATCTGATCAGTCATGCAAATGTGCTGATGTTAAATTCTCAGGCTGGGGTGGGGAATTTTGGTTGCTAAAAACACAACAATGAAGAGATCAGAATGAGATTAGCAGTCAGAGAATGGCATGGTAGGAGCATGGGATATGCACCCAAAACCACCTCCAGACTATGCTAGAGTTTATGTCCTAAGCCAGGCATAGGTGTCCCAGCAGAACAGACAAAAAAGAAAAAAATAAGAAATAAAAGCTGTCCTTGTATGATATCTTGGGAAATGTGCAAATGCCACATTGCTGCTCTCCAAACCGGGAAAAGCCATCACAGACCACTGAGCTCACTCCCCAGGGAATAAGTCTCAGCACCCCCACAGGACTGGAATTCTCGCAAGCTATGGAAGTGGTCACAGTGTCAAGGAAAAGCAAGAGTTGATAACAGAAGAAACAGGTGACTGTGTATTGTAGCTTGACCCAGCAAAATACCAAACACCGCAAGTTTTGGAGAGAAACCAAGGAAACAAGTTGGCCCCACAGGACAGCAACACTGTCCCAGGCACATGCAGAGCTATGACACAATATGAAATATGCCATTTATGATGCATTAATAAGGGACAAGCCACAACAAAAAAAAAAGTATTTTTCCCTTCCCAACAACAATAAAAAATCCACAAAAGGAGACAAACAGGTTTTACCCCCTTTCCTCCGTTTTCCCTCTAAAAGCAAACTGTACAAATACCCCCCAGAGGGAGATACTATGCATGGAAAATTATAGCAGCACCCCAAGCAGATAGAGTAGAAATCGCTCACCCTGGCAGCAGAGCACAGCCCTTCCTTGTGAGGAATTGAGCTGCCATCCTGGACTGGCTCCACCAAAAGTATTTAGGGGTTAAAAATAACCTTGCAAAATGAAGCGCTCCACCCCCTACAGTATGAAAACATTACAAGAGCAATGCATGTGACAAAGATGTTTCCGGATAAGTCTCACCACTGGCAAAAACAGTTCAAATAAACTTATGAACAAAAAAAAAAAGAGAGAGAGAGGTCAAACGCAAGAAATGTTTCACCTAGGTTTGTCCACAAGCCAAAATATTGATATTTGTCACAGAGAACACATCAAACAGCTGCTTGGTTCACCTCTTAATGTTTAAAAAAACAATGTTTCTACATTTGGACAAGTTTACCACCTGCCCTGCAGTGGATTCTAGGCACCTGTTTATAGATCCTCTGTTCCAGCCTCAAGCTGAGCTTCAGGAGGAGAGGAAAACACAGGGAAGTTTTCTCTGTGCTGCCAATATCTCTGTTGGAAAGGTCAGAATGCTACAGTGCAACTCCAGGACTTGCTGCAATGGCACAATGCCTGTCCTTAACACTTTGGTCATACTCCAGGGCTCACAGCACAGCAGTGGCAACAAATGACTAAGATCTGCAACATGGTGGTCCAGGGAGCTCTACACAGCTTGTATTTCAGATGGAGGATGAGAAAGAATAAAGTGAGAGATACCAGTGGCCAAAAAAATATAAAATTAAAAAAAAGAAACAACCACAAAAACTGCAACCAGCAAAGCTATGAAGGACCACAATTCTCTTGCATCTGCCTGGCACTCCTACCCACCAAAACCTAACGCCTTTGAAAACTGAGATATCTGTAGGTATTTCAACATCTGTCCAGCCTAGAGCAGTCTTTGATGCTTACAGCAAATCATAGAATCACAAGATATCCTGATTTGGAAAGGACCCACAAGGTTCATTGAGTCCAGCTCCTGGCTCCACACAGGACCACCCAAAATTCAAACCCTGTGTCTGAGAGCATTGTCCAAACACTCCTTGAACTCCGGCAGCTTGGGGCTGTGACCATTGCCCTGAGGAGCCTGTTGCAGTACTTGAACCACTCTCCGGTGAAGAACCTTTTCCTAACACCCAGCTTGATCCTCCCCTGACACAGCTCCATGCCTTTCCCTCGGGCCCTGTTGCTGTCATCAGAGAGCAGAGCTCAGCGCAGCCCCTCGGCTCCCCTCATGAGGACACTGTAGGCTGCCATGAGGCCTCCCCTCAGTCTCCTCTGCTCTGGGCTGCACAGACCAAGGGACCTCAGCCACTCCTCATACACCTTGCCCTCCAAACCCTTCACCATCTTGGTAGTTCTCCTTTGGATGCTTTCTAATAGTTTTATGTCCTTCTTATATTATGGCACCCAGAACTGCACGCAGTGCTCAGGGTGAGGCCGCACAGTGCAGAGCAGAGTGGGACAATCTCCTCCCTCACTCAGCTGGCACCGCTGGGTCTGGTGCACCCTAGGGTATAGTTGGCCCTTCGGGCTGCCAGGGCACTCTGCTGGCTNGGTAGTTCTCCTTTGGATGCTTTCTAATAGTTTTATGTCCTTCTTATATTATGGCACCCAGAACTGCACGCAGTGCTCAGGGTGAGGCCGCACAGTGCAGAGCAGAGTGGGACAATCTCCTCCCTCACTCAGCTGGCACCGCTGGGTCTGGTGCACCCTAGGGTATAGTTGGCCCTTCGGGCTGCCAGGGCACTCTGCTGGCTCATATCCAACCTGCCATCAACAAGAACCTCCAGATCCCTTTTCACAGAGCTGCTCTCCAGCCTTTTGTCCCCCACCCCGTATTTATATCCAGGATTGCTCTGTCCCAGATGCAGAATCCAGCACTTGCTCCTGTTCAACTTCATGCAGTTGGTGACTGCCAAGCCCTCTAGTCTGTCAAAATTTCTCTGCAAGGCCTCTCTGCCCTCAAGGGAGTCAAAAGCTCCTCCTCAAAGAGAATCCCCTCCACAGAGGGGCTGGCTGCACTTGTGGCATGATTGCTGGTGCCTGCTAACCTGGCGGAGGGCTGAGCCCAGCAGTGTCTGAGAAAGGGCACTCAGGGCACCTGTACTACACACCTCAGAGAAGCTCTCCACCCTAACCCTAACCACAATTCACCCAGAAGTAGGCATTTGACAAACAACTCACCCTGGTCACAGAAACCTGCCCTTTATTGCCATGTAATCCAAACTGGTGTTTTTCACATAAGGGAACAATCCAACAGGATACAGTGATGCTCCAGTCTGGAGCCATGCTGCTAGCTCACTGTGGCTCACCCCAGAGTACAGGCTGCTGCAAGAGGTACTTGTTTCAGGGAGACAGTTAAAGCCCCCTAAAACATCTCACACCTCTCTGCTAATTCCCTGCCTGATTTATACTCCTACAAGAAATTCTGAAGAAACGACAATTGTCTTTTCTCACCACGTGTATAAACAGAATCTTTCACTTCATCTTGTGCTGCTCATAAGACTTCTCAGCAGCCTGTTCAAATACCTCTCTGGATTTTAACCTTTAGACATACATGTGGCAAAGGATCTAGCCAGCCAGCCCAGCCCAACACTCTTCAAATCTGCTTTGTGATGGCAAGCATTACAAGACTGTCCAAAGTATACCCATAAACGAATGCTTTACTGTGCAAACACCTCCACGTGGCACACAAAATCACAGTGCTGCCATTGTAGGAGTGATTCACATCCTACCATGCATGGTCTTCCTTTGGATGGTTCCGTCTGATGTCCCAAAATCTACTTCCTTTTCAGTCAGCCCTAGTAGCGCTCATCCCAGAGCTCTTCTTTCTGCTTCCTTGCCCATTTGTGAAACCGATTGCCGTAAACTCTCCCACTCTTGTCTTCCAGTGTTACTGCCCCACAGTTGAACTGAGCCATGCAAACATCCACAACAAACATCGCTGCAGTCTCAACAGCTATCCCCTTGGTCAATTCCATAACAGGTGGCACATATAAAGTCAATGTTCTTTATATTCAAAGCCATTTTGTATTGTTCCAGCCACATACACCACAGTGAACACATAGTGCTGTGTAGCAACACAATCCTCCCAGTGTACAGAGCTCCACAAGTTCAGAGGCTGTCACAGCTTCAGTCACAGAGGCACAAGATTTGGGTGCACTTTCTCCCCATATAAAACTCCTCAGGATTCACATCCAAAAGCCACAGAAGTCACAATGTTCTGCCTTCTTCAACACGGTCTCATGTCCCTCTAATTACTAATCACTGCACCAGCAGTGAGGAATCAGGAAAGCTTTGAAGGATCAAGTGCCATTACATCTATTCATCTTATTTATGCAGTAGGTGCCTGTGAGAAGTCAGTCTTCATCACATATCCTGTGATGTTTGGTTCTCTGTTTCACTTCAAGGACTTAACTACATATGGGTGATGACGTGCTTGCCACTCCCCAGGCAAGCCAGATGCACCCTTCACTTGCTCAAACATAAATGACAAAAGCCTGCTCAAGAATATGCATCTGTTTCACGTATGGCTCATACAGCTAATTTAAACAGTTTCCATATGTTCCCCAAAAACTGTGACCAAATGCCACTTAGAAATAAATGGGGAGATTGTCTGGCTTCCACAGAGAAAGGTTTCATCACGCAGCTCTGAGCAACAGCTCCTTTGTTTCCAGGTCCCTGGGCTTTCCCCAGTGCCCTCCACTGTGGAATGCTGCTTACGGGTCTAAATGCTGCCTCCTGCCGGGATCCCACCACTGCAGCACTACGAGTTATTTACTCGTAGGACAGGCATGACTAAAAGGGAGCTATAAGAAAGAGGGGGACAGACTCTTTAGCAGGGTCTGTGGGGATAGGACAAGTGGGGGTGGCTTTAAACTGAGAGAAAGATTAGGTTAGATTTAAGGAAAAAGTTTTTTACAGTAAGAGTGGTGAAGCACTGGAACAGGTTGCCTAGAGAGGTGGTAGAAGCCCTGTCCCTGGAGACATTCAAGGTCAGGCTGGACCAAGCTCTGAGCAACCTGATCTAGCTGTAGATGTCCCTGTGCATTGCAGGGGAGTTGGACTAGATGACCTTTAAAGGTCCCTTCCAACTCCAAGGATTCTATGATTCCATGACTTTTGCCCAGCTCTCCTCCAGACATTACTATCAGGCGCTAGGCTGTAGCTGTTATAACTCCTTAAAGCATAAATGAGGCTCTGGGACTCTATGTAAGCTAGAATTTTATGCTTCAATATTTTGTTGTGTATCTGAAATTAGCATCTCACTTTTATTGCATCCATTGTGGATTCTCACTCAGCTCCATTCTGGCAACAGGATATTCCAGCTAGATCACATTCAAACTAAAAGTCTGTGATCAGGTGGATTGGAAGACTGAGCAGATAGGTAAGCATTTCGCTCAGGGTTACTGCTCTCTCAAAAGTAGATCTGGTCAGGGAAGCAGACAACAAATATCTCTAACTGGAAATGCAAGGGAGGCTATTAGAAGAATTTTAAAATTCAAAAAGGAAAAGTACATAGATGACACTATTTTCCTTGTCAATAATGGCACATTATAAATGCACCCTAAGAAAGTTCAGTGCAGAATCTGCATCCACTGGAATAGGCCATGCACAGTAAAGCATATCACCTTCCTCTAGACAAAGCTTGCTGAAGCAGGCATCAAACAGACATTCCAAAGAGTCATCCAAATATATGTTTCTCAGGATGTTCTGATGAAGAAAAGCACTTTCTTCCCCACAGAATTCAAAGAAGAGCTGGATGTCCCAGCCCCTCAGCCCAGTGCTCCATACACAAGACATACCATCTGATGTTGGCCAGCACCCAGGTACTACGGTTACCTTCCCTCTCAAGGCTGAAGGGTTTCAAGTCTGTCACTTCACAAGGGAATCATGCTACAGAAGACCAAGCAACTTCAGTTCACTTGCACACTGGGCTGTTTCCCATTGCCCAAGGCAAGGAGATACACACTCACCAAAACTATCCTACTCCTACACCTAGTGGCCATCCTGAATAATCTCCTCCCTTTTTGGGAAAACTGTCAGGGATGAGACGTAGTTAACTGAAAGTCCCCTTCAAATCTGACATAGGTTGAAGCACATGACAAATTATTCATGCATTTGATTCACATGGTTTCCATAATTCATAAAATTCCTTTGCATAAAGGGGAGGCATCAGATTTGCACATAACCGATCCGGACAGCTGCAGATTTCCATAGGCACTAAGTGCCTGGAGGCAGAAGCCACTCCTCATGTAATCCTGTTAAGCAGCTGGAATGAATGCAAAAGCTGTGTGATTCAGCATGCTCCAGAAAGCCACCTCTGCCTTCTCCAATGGTAGTGCGGGGTCCTCTTCAGTTCAGCCTCTTTTCCTTGGGTCCAAGTTATGGTAGACAATTCTTGCCCTGAACTCCGGAGAAAGTCAGGGGCACATGAAACTGTGAAGTTACAGTGGTGGAAAGCTGCCCTCCAAGAGCGCTAGGAACACACTCAGGCTGTCCATTACAGTCTGCCTCATCCAGTAAGCTTTTGAGGATATTACTGCAGAGCACACAAGTTTTCGCAGCAATGGAAATCAGTGCACTGGAGATTCTGTACAGAAGGAAAATCAGCTCATGGCCATCCAAAAAGACAAGGCAGAATTCATACAAAATATAATTATTCATAGACCAAGATCTAGACTGGAATCAAAGGCTCTGAAGTCAGAAGGATCTCAGGAGGAAGCTGTTGACCGTTTAAAGACCCTTCATGATAACCCACATTGTATCACATCACAAGAGATGCCATGAGCCCCATAAAACCATAACATTAAGTAATTTGAAGGAGCCATTGTAATTCCTTCATATCCTTGGAAATGGTAGAGAGGCCAGCCTAACTTAGCTCTGTTCCCTTATACAGTGAGACTTTCTAAAGCCACGCAGCTCAAGATGACATTCAACAAGGCTTACGTTTCATGCATATGCAAATATGGTCTACCTTCCATGCCTCCATAAACTGGTAACACGTTCTTTGTTCTTTCCAGTCCTGTTTGATCACTAATAAATAAATCTTCTACAGTTTCACGGTAATTGGAGATTCTCTTGGTGACAATTAGCTACAGCCATGACTGCCCAGACAAATGATCGTGACAGGACAAGTACAAGCAAAACAGAAATACCATTTCATTCTGAATGCAGCCTGCAGAACTGTTGGTTACCTCCCTAAGGCAGCTGATTTTCCTCCCTTTCCCCCTTCTCAATCACTTGGTTCTGTGGCCACTCCTGAGCTACCACAAGCGCTCGCAAAACTGGGAAGCAATGCCAGTCAAAAAATCAGTCTGTGTGGAAACCAACCTGGTAAAAAACTTTGTTCTCAACCAGATGCATCTCTGATTGCACTCTCTCCAACGCTCAATAATACAGTGAAAAGGAAGAGAGAAGGTGGGAGGGAAGACTGTCTTCCTCAGCAGCAGTTAAAACTTAAACCAGAATAAAGTGGCCACAACTGCACTATAACTGGACACAGCTGACTTACAGAGCAGCTGCTCAGCCCTCCCTTGCCAGTGGATGGCCTCCTGCTGCAGCATGCCCATCCATCCCTTTCCAGCTTTGTCTTGAACACAAAGCATCACCCAGAGTCACTCACCCCAGCCCTTGACAAACATTCACAAGGTTACATTAAATACACAGCCCCAAATAGGCACTGCTTCTGCTGGACATCCCTCTCTGAAAGACCCCAGCTGAGGCCTGTACATTAGCCCTGTACATTCTGTGTCAGAGCTCAGCTTCCTCCTTTGTGGTAGCAAACATTTGGCACTTTTGCAAGTAATCTATATGCTCCCATGTCAAACAGCCAGAAAAGCACAAAGGTAGTAAGAATCTTTGAAAAGACTGGTGCCACAGCTCACTTAAGAGTGTGTAGGAACACTGATGCAGAGCATCAGCATGCACTCTGCCAGGGTGCCACTCAGCTGTCTAAAAGACAGAGGCTTTTTCATCCTTGCTCACTGTGCACCTCTCTTGCTCCGCAAGAGAAGAGAAAGGATCCCTGTCATCATCAGTCTGCTTCACCCCAGAGTTGGATCTATTCCAGCAGCAGCGTAATGCAATCATATAATTAGTGACTACTGCTACACATAAGCAGGACTGGATTGAATGTGCAAAAGCAACTTAGATTTTGACATTTCCCAGCCTTAATGAAATGTCTTTGCAATGAAGACACCTTCTTCCCCTGACAAGATGTTGGTGCCCTCCAGATAGCAAATAGTCTTGTGTCAGGAGTGTGCCTGTCTTTGAAGTGGGAGGTTGCAGTTTGACAAAAGCAGAAGGGCAAAGGGGAGAGGGGACAGAGCTGCTACAAGTTGTCAGAATTCAACACTACCAGCAAGGTCTCTCTGTGTTAGCCTTTTTTTGAGGCAGTAAAGCCATTTTTGGCTTAGACTCTAATAACAATTCCCAGTCCCAGGCAGACTTATGCCCGGAAAAACTCCAGCCCAAAGAACTGCAAACTAAGAACTGGTTCAGTTTCCCACAGCTGTGAGACCTTGTCAGGGGCACCCCTGAATATCTGCAGAATACAAGGTCACCGGTTCCACTGGAAAATAAAAAAGGTAACAAAAGGGAAGAGATTCATTTATTGCAGAAGGACGTTTCATTGTGCTTGATCAGAAAAGATGTAGTGCACAGGCATTTGCTCCAGCAGCTGCTGGTTTTCAACACCTCTTGCTCTTCAAGAAGATGCCATGGACAGAGGATTAGTTCAGGAGGAGTCTGATGGAGTTGAAGCAAGCCTCTGTCCCTTACATGTTAGCATCTAGTAAGGAAGATGAAAGGATGAGCAGAGATGCATACCCAGCCCACCCACCTCCCCCTCCACTGATTCATCGCCTGATGGAAATGGGCGCTCCGCCACAGCTTACCACCTCAGCGAGCTGGACCTCAGTACCAATTCTCAGTAGGAAGCAAAATGTAAGCAGTTTCCAGACAGGCAGCCCCCATAAGAAAAGTTTCCAGCTATTGAGCTATTCTAACAGCCCAGTAGCCAGTATGGGCAGATCTTCCCCCATCCTGCTCCAGTCAGTTATCAACAGCAGCTACATCAACACAACTTTTAACCCGTCAAATGCCACTGCTTTCCTGCTTGATGCACACCTGTACTTTAATATTAACCTTAGATGAGACTGGGTAAAGAACAATTTGTTTATCATCCAAATGATAATCATCCTCTGCTCCTTAGGAAGCACTGCTCTGTCCTGGTGAATCATGACTCAACCTCACATATCCACAATGTGCCCTCAGCTGCCTTGGCAGGACCACAGCAAATATCGAAGCAAACAGCCTTTGACCTGTCTTCTCTCTAGCACATGCACGCAAACACTCCATCTGCAAGGTGCAGCAAGAACCAGTATAGAACAAAATTTGACAGCTTGCAGGTTTTAGTCTGCAACCAGGAGCACAGAGAGCTTCAAAAACCACCAACAAAATCTGCTCTACCAGCACTGAGGACTCCCCCAATTAGAGCAGAGTTTGGCCGTAATGCACATTACTCTTTCTTAGGAGTCCAGTAGCAAAGGCGGAACATCTTTTCCCAAAACCAGGGCCATCACAAGCAGAAGGTACTTTTTGAAAACATGCCTTAAGCCACAGAACTCACTAAAAACTCTAACAAAGTAACAGAAGTTTCAAACTCCCAGTACAAAATGACGCCCAGATACTACAGTGGTGAGTTCATTCCTTCTGGATTCCTACATTGTCCTTCCCATCGCCTCCCATCACAATTTGTTAGATACTTCCCTGGAGAGGACAGGCAACGGGGGAACAATGGCATGCACCTTCTCTGGTCATCCCTGCTCTACTGCATGTGAATTAACAGGCATATTCAAAACAATTTCTGAGTGGTCCAATCCTCGCCTGGAAAATCTGCTGCAAAGATACACGAGGAGTGCTCTGAAAGTAATGCCTCCTATTTTATTATGCTGGCTCACAACATCAGAGGCAGACGTTGGTGCTATGTCAGTAGAAGCTGAACCCTCCCACCAGTATTCCATTCCATTTTGTTGCTGTGTGACAGATGGCAGCAGAGGGGCAGTCTGACACAATGGTGCCTGACATGGAAGCGCGGA
Organism: Penelope pileata; assembly: GCA_013396635.1. Lineage (NCBI taxonomy): Eukaryota > Metazoa > Chordata > Aves > Galliformes > Cracidae > Penelope > Penelope pileata. Next base: position 28,546 of record WBMW01005979.1, read on the forward strand.
TGAAGCAAAAGTGTGTCATTGAGTTCCTCCATGTGGAAAAAAGCTGCACCCACTGATATTCATGGATGCTTGCTGAATGTTTCTGGAGACCAAGCAGTGGCTGTGAGGACAGAGATTGGTGCATTTCAGCAGTGGTGACAGCGACAGTGGGGCACCTTTGCTGGTGCAGATTTTTCTGAGCATAACATGCAGGCTTTTGTTCATTGTTGGCAAAAATGTACAGGTAACAATGGTGACTATGCTGAAAAATTGCATTCTGTTGCTGCGAATTTGCTCTATCAAAGAGTGCTATTGTGCTCTTTGCGTCTGTTATAGTTTCCATGGAAATAAATAGGAAGCATTACATTCGGAGCAACCTACATGCTAAACAATTTCCACAGGGTGTGGATCATGGCTACTACTCCCCTCAATTTCGTCCTTTTTCTCTAGCCATTGCAAGAGTGGAGTCGTTACAGAAAAGATTTTCTTGCAATAGCGAAGGATGAATATTTTATGCTATTAAAAACAGCTGGGCTTCTCTGAATCTCCCAAGACAAAGACAACATATGAAAAGCTTTAGTCTAAAAGGAGACAAGAATGGAAACTGTTAGGCAATGCTAAACCAGCTCCAACACCTGATGCACTGACTCACTTGACCAGAGAAAAGAGTGAAGGGATGCTGCTGTTAAGCTCTGGCATTTCTTGTCCCCCAGGTGGCCATGAAAATTAAAAGTTTATGTGGGTTCAAAAGCAAATAGACAAATCCATTGAAGACAAATCCATTCAAGATCATTAAAGACAAAGAAACATCTCTGGCTCAGCAACCATGGAGCCTACTAGAGTTTAAGAGACTTTTTGGAGAACATATCACTCCGTTTTTCCCTTGCTTTTCCATACTTCTCTTGGCATTTGCTGCTGGCCCAACGGAAAAAGGCTATTGAGTTTGTTTGGAGGCAGATCAGCCATTCTTAAATATTCTCACAATTTCTAAGGGATCGCTGTAGCTTTAGCAAAGTCCCAAACACAAAGGAACAGATTTATAAAAGGCTTTTGAAAATATTTTCCAAGTGCTCATCCATATCTTTAGGCTCTCAACTAACTTTAAAGTTCTGGACTGAACTGCCTTTCCTTTTCCTGGAAAATTTTTTTAGAGCACCTTTTATAAAAAGATAGGATGTGACCATCTACCTGGGAACATCCCACAGTAGATGGGAAACGCTGGGCACTGAATGGCAGAGCAAGGTTTGTTAAGCAAAGAAGGAATAATGCAGTTACCAGCTGGGAAACTACGGAACATACAGAACAAACGACCACTCTTCATGGCTGGAAAGCTTCTCCAATTCCCCCCACTACTAGCTATAAGAAACTGGTTTTATTCTGACCCAGCTCAGAGAGTGACAATAAGAGGCAGAATTGTTCTTGTCAAACTCCATAGCAGCACAAATGGTTTCAGAAACTAAGGAGGTGTTCAGAAGAGTTTACTCTGCAAGGCCCAGCTTCCAGGCAGTGACAAGGCACGAGAGAAAATGCAAGACTGAAATCACCCCCAGACACATTCAGCTCGTTCAAAGCTGCCAGCAGGGGGATTTAGCCAAAGCTTAAAGCAGTTCTCTGTGACTCTTTGTCACAGGAGTGTAGGTACAAACAAACAGGAGCTGGAACAAAGGGAGTCAACATACATTTTATTAGTAAAAAGTTAATCGGCTTAAAGTGTGCAACTAAATAAGCAAAGCTTACATTAAAGTGGCCCGGCAAGAAAAAGATGCTATGGAAATAAAGTTATAGGAAATACAATATAGTCTCTATGTTCTTTTGTAATCCATGTAATAAATATTCATGACCCTGGGTTAATGGGGTACCCAGCTCGCAGCCATCACAATAGTTTTTTGTTTATTCTCAAGACCATGAACTTTGGAACCATGAACCTGAATTTCAGGACTTTGCATTCATGCGTGTTAGCAAAACGTGGGTTAAGGCAGGGGGATGGAGACAAAGCCAGGACCTTGGCTGGTGACAGTGCAAAGGAGGTTGCTGGCAGCTTTTTGATAATGAGTAACAAGAACCCCAGAACGCACTGGACTTCTGGTTTATCTGTCACACTCTGTCATCATCAGCAGAAGAATGAGAGAAGAGGTACCACTTCCAACATAATCTCATCCTTCTCTTCCAAGTCTTTCCAAGACATGGCTGATCCCAGCATTCCTCTCTCCCGAGGAAGAAGCATCCCCAGGCCAGCCCTCAACGAAGCAGCAGTTGCCTGCACCACATAGCACCATCACAGAGCAGAGAGGTCCATTCCTTATACACAAAAGACCTGTACGCTCCTAAACACAATCCCTTGAGGCTTCATATTGATTGAAAGGGCATTCTGGCACTCTGAACACAGTCCTGCAGGGACTGGTCACCAAGCTCCAGACAAGCATTCACACCACACCAAAAATACCCTTCCTAAGTGCATTTTAAAGAGTCCCAAACCTCCCTAGCCATCAGTTGCTCCTCTGATGGTACCTTCTGCTGACAGCAACACTGCCAGCTTACCCGGTTTTGTGAAGGCACCTTTCAACTCCACACAGCACTTCTTCCTCCAAAGACAGCCCTTTTCCACATGCACACGCAGATGTTCTCTCACTTAATTCAGCTGCAATCTTCCTATTCCACACACAGACAAAATACCCAAGGGGCTGGGAATTATTCTGGGCCAGGAAAAGCCTGCAAGTCCTTAGAGCACTCTGGATAAGTTCTACCTAAGGCAAGGAATTCTGAGGCAGCAGCATATATTTCAGAACAGGTAGAAGAAAACACACGAAAGACAGAAATTCCCTTTCATGGGCAACTTGCACCTTATCAGACTCTCCCACAAAATTCAGAAATACCAGTCACATAGCAGTCTGAAGACTTTTGGTCAAAAGTGCTCCTAGAATCAAATCCTGTATCACACCTTTTTTCAGCAACTAAACACTCTCATTTGTTGACAGACGTCTTTACATGCAAGACTGATCTATAAAATGCTTTCTTGTACTGCAGAGAAATAATGTCCAAAATAGCCAGTATTAACCTATTTTTAATTGGCTATTTTAAGGAAAGTGAAGACTAACATTATATTAATAGGAACTGTTCTTAATGCACCCTCCTTTAGGCCAACATACCTAGCTGGCAAATCTTGCCATAGTGAGTTTTTGTTTCTCCCTTTGGACAGAGGTCTTCATTCTGATAAGCTGAACCTGAGCAGCAGTAGGATGAGCAGCATGAAGGCCAACTATTTCTTCAGAGTATGGCTTCTTGTAACTGTGAGAGCTACAAAATTAACAGGAGAAGTGAAAGGAAGGGAAACTATTTCTCCAACTAGCCGCTTATTGAAATAGCTACCAGTCTGCCTTGAACCACAGAAGGGCTTTGTCTAAAAATCAAATATACATCAGTAAACAGCAACAGCCTTCTCAAAGGTTAGGTAACCTGCCCAGAGAGCAATGCTAAATAGCATTTACCTTTTTGATACTTTATATTTACAATAGCTGGATGACTGTCCAGAGAGAAGAATATACAGACTGTGCACAGGAAGGAGGGAACTTGTTGGGAATATTTTCCACAATCCTTTTGTGGATTTCTGCACAGAATGTCCTGTTCTTCCTCAAATGGAGCACATCCCCATGTCCTCCTTCAGTCTGCAGTTGAGACAGAAGAGACTTTGACCATAATGCCAAGCACAATGCTGTGTACCACTTGTGCTCCAGACTCTGGGCCCTCCTGGGTCCAGCCCTACTCTCTGTATCTGCAAAGACTGAGCTCTGAAAGCAGAGGTGTAGCTATGATGTACACAGGCACAGCAAAAGCACCAGGATCCAGCAGTCAACAATGCCTAGGACAAGAAGAGCAGGTATACTTGATAGTTTGAAGGTCTCTATTTCACACTTAGCTGCAAACTCTGTAGCAAACACTTTATACCTTTGCAAGGAGATGAATAATTGTACAACATGAAAAGAGAGCAAGAGGATAGAAACACTCTCCGGCATCAAGAAGAAAGAAAACAGCCAGGAGGTCTTACTCCTAATGTCAATATTCCATTACTGAACAGCAGTATGCCTTAACAGCAAAGCTTTCCAAGAAAAGGCGGAGACTTTAGAACTTCAGCAATGGCCTTAGGAGATCCCAGCCCAGGAAACAGCAGAAAAAAAAAACAACATCAAAACACCAGCATATCACATATCACCTTCTTACTGAAGCATGACAAAGAAGAGAATATATGGCAGAAGAGGCCAAAGAGGGGAAAAACAGAAATCAATAGGATCTAACAGAGCGTGACGGAAAATCACTTCCCCCATGAGAAAAGGTTACTTGCCAGGTTAATGAATCTTTTCTGTTCTGTACTTAGGCACCCAGGAAATGGAAAGGGTCATAGGAGCAGTGTGGGTGGGAATGCAATTCCTAGAACGTGCTTTCAAGAACAATCAAAGGTTAGAGATTAAATCCAGGCAGCGTTCAACTGCACAACACATCAGCAGCTTAATACAAGGGCCAGCTGCAGCTCAGAGCGTCACTGAGCAAAATACGCTTCCATCATCAACAGTACAGCAAATAACAGGCTTCTCTTTCACTGCAAAAGCAGTCCCAGAGGGTGAGCACCAAGAACTGGAGCACCTCTGCTTTCCCAGGTCAGTAGTGACAGCAGGGTCAAAAAGAACTGGACTACAGATCTCAAATTAGAGTAACTGCAACGGAACTACAAAAACAGCCCACACCCAAACTCACACTGTATAAACAACTCAGAAAGCTCTTGGCCCAGCAGCCAAAACTTCTCAAAACTCACTTTTAGTGAAGGAGATCTGCCTTTCTCTTGTCAGGAGCGCACAGGCAGCAGATAAACCAACACAGAAGTATATGGACAATGGCAGAGTGGCCACAGAAGCCTAAATTAGAACTCTGTAGTATGAAATACCTTGATACTCCAAAGCCAGGTGTATTCAACTTTGAGCTGCAATTTCTACTGTCTGGGTATCCACAAAACAACTGAAGACCCTTGCTGTCTTATCACTCCTCTGTCCTCATCAAGTTTGAAGTAATTATAATAGGCCACCCAAGGAATAGTTCTCCTTAGGCCCGTGATACTCAGTAAGGGAAATGCACGTGCATGACTTCCTTCCATTTCACAATCCCCTAACTCATAGGTCACTTTGTTAGGTTCCCCCAGTGCCTATCAGCTCCTTGGCCTGGCAGGATCATTTACCAATTGCTGCTTCTCAGTCTGGGGTTTCTCGAGTCCAGCAAAGCTCAAATTCCTTTGCCATGCAGCTACCCAAGCTTCTCCTGCAGCCTCATGCCCTGCCCACCTTCTACAACAGAGATGTGGACAATGCACCCAACAGTCCCCTTTTGGGACTGCACATTTCTGATGTAATCTCAGAATAGGCACAGAGTTCCAGAGCTACACATCATTCAAGTCTCCCTTCATGCTCAAGGAGCTCCATTACAAGCTCCAAAGTAGACTTTATTCTGGCATTTCTGCAAGAGGGAGCTTTGACTTTGCAAATCTAGTGTATCTAACTACTGTTATACCTGGGGAAATTAAAAGCAAAACCAAAGCTTTAGTGAACAAATGTCTTCATCACACGGTGTCCTGCCAACACACACCACTGCAGTCAGTCCTCTCCTTCCACAGCAGACATCTGCCACTGGAGCAGGGATCAGCTCTTCCCTTAAGTCCAGCCAATGCTAGTGGAAGGCAGGGCACAGGCTGTAAATAGATCTTTCTTCTCCAAATTTTGTTCTCTGAAAGGAACAAACAACCCTCAGCAGGTCTGTCCTGAAATTCAGTGTGCAAAATACTAACCAAAACAGTTACATTTAGCAAAGTTCTAAGCAAATTAAAGCACTGTTGATTAGTCAATGCTATTTTTGCAGGCAACGCTATCTAAATTGAAAGTTGTGCTAATGAGGCATGGGAGACAGGCAACATCCATAGCTATGACATAAGAACTGGAGAAAGGTAATTCTCAGTATCATCCAGGGCTGTATCGGTCAGTTTCTAATAAGAAGAAATGGGACTCAGCGGTGCTCCACAACTAATTCTGAACAAAAAGAGATATAAAAAATAACTGCACTTGAACTTCAGTCTTATAATACTGGTATGGTTTGCCCTGGAAATAGTTTGGGGGTTGTGGATGGGGAGGTGAAATAGACGCTGTTTTGCTTGGGTGCTGGCACTTGCATGAATACAAAATGACTTGAGAGGACATGAATTTCTGTTTGAGTCTAAAGCTGAGCTGATTCACGAACCAGCTGCAGCTGCCCCTCCAACAATTTGTATCAGTCAAACCAGAGGGTGATTTACCAGCGGCTGGTGTTTAGTGTTGACTTCCTTCTGAACACACAGTTAAACAGTTTCTCTCCTTTCCAAGCTGCACTGACACAAACTGGTTGAGAAAGAGCAATCAATCATTGACAGTTGTTTAATCAAAGGCTTCTTTGCACATTTAAGCAGTTTCTGTTGACGTGGAACCTTCCTGTTCAGGAAGTGCAAGAGGGGATCTGAACATCAAAGTATATGTGCCTGTTGAGATCAGCATTTCTGGGGAGCTCGGCTATAACAAAGGGGATAAAAAGCAGAAGACCTAGGTAGCTGAATCAAAACAACAACAGTTTCTACTCAATCATCCATCCTCTCTGAGTATTGAAAGCACATTTCAGCACTAGGTGAAAGCAGTGTTGTTGCAGGTTCATATCCGCAATATTCACAATCCGGGACAACAAGGTCATTCATTCACTGTCAGAAGTGCCTCCTCCCTTCCAAGGCTTTCTCTAAAAAGAGCATACAAACCCCCATAAGATGAGTCTTCTCCCCAGTCCCAGCGCCATCATTTAGGACAGACAGGTCTGGACTTGGATTCACGAGAGCCAGGCCCATAATTTCCCTCCGGTCTCTTGAGAGAAAAAGGAGATTGGAAAAGCAAGCCACATACAACAAACAGCCTTTTCCACAGAACCAGTTCATGAAGTCCAACACAGCAAGGACTGCTGTCCAGGTGACTGAGGATGTAAAAACCTACAGACAACTGGGAGAATGGCAGGAGTTAATGCTGGGACAGAAGAGGAGAGGTCACCCCCACAAACACAGACTGAGGGAGAAAACATCTCAGAACATCTGAGACAGAAAGGAAGGACTTGAGCAACTGCTTCTGGCAGGGACTTAAGAGAGCTTCAGAAAAAGGGAGATGGGGGAACATCAGAAATGAATCTGTAGGAAATAGAGTGAAACAGGCAGAGAGAGTGCATGCATCTCTGCAGCTAAGGCAACATGAAGAGGGGGGAAAAAAAAAAAGGAAGTGTACATATTAGAGAAAGGGCTCTAGAAAATCAAGTATATGAGACACATTGTGTCTGCAATTTCCCAAGCAGAAACGTGCGAGCCTGAACAGACTACAGCAGGTAATTGCAGCTACACGGTTCTCCCCCATGCAGACTGGGGCAGCAGCTGCTCACCTGGGAAACACCCATTGACACAGTTTTAGCTTTGAGAAAGAGGTGGCTTACCAAAAAGATGCAGCTAGTTCTTGGGTTTACCATTCAGCAATTCATAAAGACTACACAAGAGGTTAGGATAGGAGGAGAATAAAAATTCCAAGCAGGACTGTGAAGGTAAAATATAATCACACAAGTGGAAAGTGCCTTAAACCAAAACTCTCTGCTTTGTGGGCCTTTGAAGTCTGGAAGATGTGCAGCATGGTTTTGTAAACTCCTTTGGCTGGGGCTCCATGACTTACTAATCTTACGCTAAATAACACCTGAGGAGTGAGCTGTCCTCATTGATCAAGCTTGCATAGTTTATGGTCAAAGGAAAACACTTGTGGAATGCGCCAAGACTAGGAGGTGCAGCAAAAGCTCTACACATTCTTTACAGAGAAGTATCTATGACAATCCCAAACTCTTGTTCCCCGCTCTACCAGCCTTCTTTCTGGAAATAAAAGTCCCACATACAGTTTGCCCATTGATAAATCTCAACTTGTAGAGTTAAACTTCATGCAGGACAAGTGGATCTAACACATCCCAAGAAGTGTCAAAGACCAAGCATGATTTTTTTGGACACCAAGGAGACAGATAAATGGTGCAAAGACTCCAAACCCAGATTTCAAGTGTTTCTTTACCCAGTGATCATAAGGTTTTACTCTCAATCTCACCAAACCAATGGATTTTGTACCTGGGAATTTCAAGCTGCAAAAATGGTTGGTGGTCATTTTTTACTTTAAGCCATAACCATCAGTTTGTGCTTGGCTAGGATTATAACAAAAGCCACCTTAAACCTTTCCTTTGAAGAGGAAGCTTCTACTGCATCTCTCCTGCACTGCAAAGTACAGCCTCCCCAACAGCAAACAGACACACCACTGAACGCACAGAAAGACAGTGTGTCTCCAGTAGTTTTCACCCCCCTGTTTTCCCTTTCTTTAACTGCTGTCACCTCCCTAAAGCAGGTAAATTAAAGACTGAATAGTCTGTTCTCTCATTCTTTCCCAGACCACCCAAAAAGACTAAGTCAACTTCCTCCTTGAGGATTTAACCCTTCCTATGATGTACTGGACAAAAAAACCTAGGGGGAACGATTGTTTGGGAAAGCTTGTTGCTTTATCTGTAAACATCTGCACCAACATTGAGTAATCCACAAGTTGGGTTATGTCTCAGACTCTTACCTCAAAGCACGTTTGTGTACTGATGTCAAAAAAAGGAAGAAGGAAACTTTATTTTTTAGAAGCTCATACAGCTCCAAATGTCAGGAGACCAAGTATTCAGCTCTCAGCACTGCCACCATCATATTGACGGCCCTTGAGTACGGCAGCATCTCCCAACACCATCTTCAACAATTCAGAGCTGGAGACACTGATACCCACACTACAGCTGCACAGCAGCTCACCTGGACATTCCACACCAGCTCAGGGGCTTCAAAGCTCCATGGAAACAATCAGTAAGATGAGAATCTGGAATTGCCAAGCAAAGGGCAGGTTGTTAAATGCTCTAGCAGTGCTCACACCATTGGAAAAAAAAAAAAAAAAAAAGAAAGAAAAAAGAAAAGGACATCGTGGAAGAAGTCAGGTTTATGCTGACATCTGTCACTCCAGGCCCTGCAGACTCCCAAGGTGAGTGGGCTGAATCCACTGGGCATCCTGCAAAAGACCCTCCAGGCTTCTGTGCTAATGTGATGGATCCATGCTCCAATGGAGAAAACAGCATCTGCATCCCACTCAAAACCCAAGCAATATTCATGAAACCTGGACTTCACAGATTCCCCCCTCCTCCTTCCCATTTGATTAGTGCCTCAGGGCTTTCAGTTCCTAACAGCAAATTCCTCAGCTTCCCATAGAAGTATCTGCATGTGACTTCTGATTTTTATACCACAGCTCAAGTGAAATTCACTGCCTCTAGAACAAAAGACACTAAGCCTTTACAGGGGAGCTGGAAAGAACAAAATGAAAGTAATGTACAATTTACATCTCCCTATGAGAACTTCACTCTAAACAGCACTCAGTCAAGGCTTAAGACCTCTGGTGTGGGACATTTAGAATCTGGTGGAACAAATCAGCAGGTGGATTACCAAGAGATATACATAGTGGTAACCTGTGACTGGGCAATTTTCTGGTGCCATCTGCTTGTTTTGCAGCCTCCCTGTGCCAGGCTTGGTTTGTGCAGCCCAGAGCAGAGGAGGCTGAGGGGAGGCCTCATAGCAGCCTACAGTTTCCTCACGAGGGGAGTGGAGGGCCAGTGCTGAGCTCTGCTCTCTGGTGACAGCAACAGGGCCCAAGGGAAGGCATGGAGCTGTGCCAGGGGAGAGTCAGGCTGGGGATTAGGAAAAGGTTCTTCACCGGAGAGTGGTTCAAGTACTGCAACAGGCTCCTCAGGGCAATGGTCACAGCCCCAAGCTGCCGGAGTTCAAGGAGTGTTTGGACAACGCTCTCAGACACAGGGTTTGAATTTTGGGTGGTCCTGTGTGGAGCCAGGAGCTGGACTCAATGAACCTTGTGGGTCCCCTCCAATTCAGGATATCCTGTGATTCTCTCTCTGTCAGACAGCCTCACTCAGACCTGCACCCCAGGTTAAGTATCTTTAGGATAGATCTGCTGCTTACAGGGTCCAGCTAAGTACATGTCAGGCTTATGACATTTGTCCATCTGTAACAGAGCATATCTGCGAAGGAACCTTTGTACCATTCCCTTTGAAAAGCTCCAGTGACAAGACACAACACAGCAAAAACCACCAAGGAGAGTCAGCACCGTGATCTCCCCTGGCAACCCAAACCAACTGTACAGTCCTGCCTCAATTCCCCCTCTACCCTCACATTCAGACACTCCTACCCTACAAACAATGCAGGAAAGCAGCCATAGATTATGAAAATGAAGTAGTGGATGGCTGGAGTTAGAGACTAAGCAGCAGTGTAGTTATCACTGAGTCCCGGTGTCTGGAGACATTTATATTAGTGGCTCAGTTGTTGCGGTGGCTTAAGAGGTCTGTCCTGCCTTGCTGTTGGAGATTATTACATCCTTAGCCAGTGCAACAGAGGGAAACGTGCCAGGTTTTTCCCTCACAGCGTAGTAGATCAACCATCAACGCTCTGCACTCAATCTCATGGCATGTGCTGCAGGGGTGAGGAACTGGCAAGCTTTCACTCCTTAACCTGCCAGATCCAAATCCATCGTGGCCTCTGGGCCACAGTCATTAGCCTGCGGAAGAGAAGTAAAGCACCATAGTTTTAACAGCTTTAGAAAAAAATTAAGTAGAGGAACAGCCTGTCTTTGCAATGGGCTGAGTCTGCATGCAATCTGCAGCCACAAGACCATACACAGAAGGCTGTGACTACAGTGACAAAGGAAATACCACCGCCAGCCTCACAGTGCCAGCTCCTAAGACAATCAAAAACTTGCCCTCATGAAGCATCTAGCATCTGAGCTTTTCACAGCAGTGTCTGCAATCCTTGCCCCCTTGCCAGTCATTCTTCTAGACAAACATTGACAATGTCTCACTAGTGGAGAAACTCAGGCCCAAGGAAGTTAAGTAGGCTCAATGCTATAGCACATCAAGAACAGAGCTCAACAGACTTCCCAGGTAATCATTACACAATTGCCCCTACATAACCCATCTTGGAGGGCTGACTCCACCAGAGGTTTCTTCACCTCATCTCATTTACAGAAGTGCATCTCATTAACTTTGGCCAGACTAACTCTTTGGGATGATGTTTACAGCACAGAACCTCTGCTTAGTTAATGGTCTAATATTGGAAGAGGAAGAAGTATGTGAATGCAAGGCAGGGAGAGGAGAGGCAATGTCTAACAAGTCCATGTCATAAAAGTCGCCTGCTTTTGTTTTGGAATGACTTTAAAAACTGGATCCATTCAGTGCATAGAGACAGGTACGTGACATGTAAGAAACATCTTGCAGCCTAAGTGCTCTGCACTTCAGTATAGGCTGACAGCTCACACAGAGAGTAACTCATCTTGGGTCAGGACAGACTGAAAGAGCTAGAGTCATATGGTCTACAGAAAAGAAGACGAACACAAGAAGCACAGAAACAGTGCTCACAGGAGAAAAATGCTGCAGCAAAGCAGAAGGTGCAGTACTGTTCACTGTACCCATAAGGACTGGGTGAAAAAGGCAGACTTAAACTGCAGTATTGGAGCCTCAGATTAGACAACAGGAAAGCCAAAACAATGCTGGTCTAGGCTGGCTGAGAGCATCCACCAAAGATAGATGTTTGCCAGCACTGTTGCAAATACAAGCCTGGTCTTGGACTCAAGAAAAGGACTATGTGACCTCCAGAGGTCTTGTTCACTGCTCCCCTTCTGTTGGAAAGGCACTGGAAAAGTATTAGAGACAAACACTGAGAAGTCAGAATATAAAGATATTTTTTGCAATTGATCCCAACTGAACTGGACTGACAAGAATGATATACACGGGTTTTTATGACAAACACAAGAGGAGGTGAGGATATATGATGAAGGGAGGCTGACGTTTGCAGTCCAGGCTCTTCTCTGCGTACAGGCACAAGAGAGAGGTGGAGAGCCTGGAAGACGAGGGGGCTGCAGAGGAAAGAAAGTATCTTACAGCAGAGGCAGGTAAATGACAGCTTGGATTTCTTTTCCTGCCACAAGTTCCCTGTATGATGTTGGTAAGTTAATTACACTTCAGCTCTCCAGGTCTGAACCATAGCCATATCACTAACACCTAGCTTTACTGGAAAGGAAGACAGATGAATTAATCACCCGTTAGAAAGTAGACACAAAGACAGTAGAAGAACATTTGGGTGGGCTGGATTCCATACTGAATAGAAATATACACATATCAAATCACAAACGATTTACTGCTCAAGAGAACGTTTTCCGCAAGCAATAGTCTGAGGAGAAAAGAGGACTGATGAATTTTGGAACAAAATGCTCCACTCGTAACACAGGCTGCTCACAAGGCTAGTTAAACAATTTGCAATACAAAACAGAGAGAGGGGCTCTGGCAGATGTTGTCTTGATGGAGTTCATAAATGTGAGCAGATACAGCTATAAATACCTTGAAAGCAGTCACACGACAGCTGATAACAAGCACACCTACCATTACGAGACACTAAGGGGAAGTTAGGAGACCATCTGAGGGGCAAAGTCCTAACTCAAGAGACCAAGAACACCACACACCAAGAAACTCCTTCCTATAATATAAGGAAAAAAGGACTTTGCACAAAGTTATCTGTAAACAGAACATGACTAACAAGATATTGATTACCAATTTCCTAGCAGACAAGCAATTCCCAAGACCAAAACATTAGCTGAGAGCTGGAACCAAAAGAAATAGCAATTGCATTAAGCATATGACCCATCTTTCCAAAGAGAAAGCATGGGTTGATGCTGCCTTCAAAGTAAGACACAAGTGATGACAGAATCTCTTGAAGAAATCAAAATGGTTAAAGAGTTAGCATAAGCTCAGAAACAACTGAGCACGATCTAACACAGGAATGAAAAGCTCTGAAAAAGGAATGAAGGCAACAATCGGAGAGAGGACAGAGCAACTCTGACACAGGCAGATAGCAGGGCGGCTCGGCTCTTGCCTGAGCCCAGAGCAGGTGCAGGTTTGATCGGCTCTCTTCCTCCGTTCCGCTCCCTGGCCGGGGAGCACCAGGAGAGGCTGCGCGCCGGCGGTGAGCGCTGCGGCAGGAGAGGCAGCCAGCCCGGGCAGCGCTGCTGCCTCCCGCCTCTTAGGGGCACGCTCCACAACTTCGGGGAAGAGGGGCAGACACCGGGACAAGTTGGAACAGCTGCCAGCACGCTGCAAAAATGTGCAGAAAACGCTGCTACGGGGAAAAAAATGCAAAGCGCTATCGGGTATTTCATAGCGTTTTAGAAAAGATATGGTTTGGGAGGAGCGGGTGACAGGTGGGTGAGGGAAGAGGTGAACGTGTCATCACTTTTTAGAGACGCGCGAGTGCCCCACGCGCGGGCGGCAGCGGCTGCGGGGACAGCGGAGGGGCGGCCGGGAAGCAGCTCGCGCGCGGTGGGGCTCGGGGGCACTGCCGGCAGCAGCCGCGCCGGCCAGCGCGGTTCTCCGGGTCTCCGCTCGGCGCTGGGAAAACGGAGGGCACCGGCGAACGGGGGAGGCGGAGGGGCTCCGGCGGGCAGCCCGCCCGGGCAGGTGAGCCACCTGCCGCCTCGCCCCGCCGCCGGCTGCCAAACTTCTCGCGGAGTTGCGGCCCGCCCGCCCGCCTACCGGCTTTGCAGGGGTCGCGGTACTCCATCTGCTCCTCCGCCGTCTCCGGCTCCCGGGCCGCCACCGCGGCTCCCCGGCTGCCCGGCCCCGGGGCGGGCAGGAGCAGCAGCGACAGCAGCAGGCGGCGGAGCGGGGCGGCCCCGCAGCCCATGGCGGCGGCAGAGNGCGGCGAGGAGCGCTCCCGGGTCCTCGGCGCTGTGGGGCGGCCGCTGCCGCTCCCCTCAGTCTGCACTGCACCGCCGCCCCTCACGCGCCCAACGGTCTCCCCTCACGCGCCCAACGGTCTCCCCTCACGCGCCCAACGGTCTCCCCTCACGCGCCCAACGGTCTCCCCTCCCGCGCCCAACGGCCGCCACGAGTCGCAGGGCTGCTCCACAGGGCAGTATGGCTCGGCTGAAGGCAGAGCGCCTGGTACCTGCCCTTGTGCTGGAGTACCTGAAAAGTGCTTTGTCCCGGGCCCCACATACCGCCAGAAGGAATTGTGACACAAATTTTTACCTCACAGTCTTAAAATCTATGTATTTCCCCTCAGGGAGAGGTAAAGGGATTTAACAAAACCTTGAGTGGAAGATAGGACAAAGCATTGTGTGCCTGTCCCCCTCACCTTCATTCTAGTGAAATTACAGCACCTTTCACATGCAACAGGGCCCATTGCTCCTTGCTGCCCACCACCAGAACGGGGCTTAGCACCAAAGGCACCCGGTGGAAGCAAGCCTGGAGAACAGACTCAGAGGAGTGCACGCCCTCAGCTCACACCCAAGGGTCTGAAATGCAGAGGAGCCATGTGGTAATAGCGGTCCTGGGCAGAAACATTGAAAAATAGAATGGTTTGGACACCACTGGAAGCACAGGAGAGATGCAAGGAGAACAGAGGGAGACACAGTAGCCATCTTCAGATGTATGGAAGAACAGGCACCAGCGGCCCCAGGGCAGACACAGGGGAGCACCAGAGCAGAATGCAATGAAGAACAGCAGTAGGATGTGGGGTTTCTTACACTCAAATGTAGCAAAATATCCACAAAAATAAACTGTAAGATAATCAGATCCCCATCTGTTATACTGCTATTCGCAGTGTTATACTGCTCTCACACACACCAACTGCTTTTTCTGCATTACTTTACTACTTTCTACAACTTTGTCAGACAAAGCGTAATGTTTTGTTATTTTTTGTTTTTTAAAGAAACGCTGATCCCCTCTGTACATCAGAGGACTCCCAGTTCCTGTGAGGCAAAAGCACGTGGTGCTCTTTTCTCTCTTCTCTGTACAGCGTTACTTTCTGAGGGGGGTGGAAAGCTGTGACATAAACACGTCATGGGCACTCACAAAGGTGGCTCAACAGCTTCGCTGATCTCAGCATCACGGATCAGCACGCGCTGCACTTGTAGGCAGTGCGGAGATTTGGGCTGTTACTCACCTGAGAACAAAGTCTTTCCAACATGTGGAAATTGCTAACCTCTCTGGGGATGGCAACCTATACTAGGGAGCTCAAGCTCTTCTGCATATGGAAGCTCTATTATAGATATGGATGTGTATACACAAGGACATCCTACAACTTTGAAGGAGGAAGAGGAAGGGAACAAAAACTGTGGTTCTTTAATCATGCAATGAGAATGAGCTCATGAGAGAGCTCAAAAGAGAGCCTATGACTTATCCACGCAGAAATAAAATTCCACTGCAGTAGACACTTTCTGGACAGCCATTCCCTAACAAGAGAGCAGCTCAGTCTTTCTAGAAATGGTTCTCAGTAACAATCATTGCACTTTGCATCTGGCAGTCAAAGCAGTGCGCACAAGGTAGAGACTGCTTCTAAGTGTTGAGAGATCGGTTCATGCCATCTTGACTGACAGGTACCTCATCAGTGTAAATAAGGAACAAAAATCCCTGTGAAAGTTTTTTTTGTTGTTGTTTTTGTTTTTTTTTTTAAATCTGAGCTCTAAAACAGTCAGAAAAGTTTCACATAGGCAGTACAACTCTGACAGCAACAGTTAAATGGCTGAAAACAAAGCAATTTGTATCTATCGCTGTCAGTCTTTTCCTCTGCTCTCAGAATACCCTCTGCCCAATGCATGCAAACAAAATCCACTGTGTTTTCAAGCCTCGCTGAGCAAGAATGCACACAGCTTGTTTTGAACAGCATCCATGAGCAAAGCTATGTGAGAGCCACTTAGCGTTGACGGAATATCTCCGCACACAACATGTCCCGAGGCTAAAACACACACACACACACACAACTTTGTTAGTTTTTCCACAAGACCTGCTTCTTGCTGCTGCCAACGCTTGGGTCCATCAAACCTAACAATGTGACTCAGGCACTCTGCAGCCTGTTCCACTGTTAATTCCTCAGCTTTCTCCAGGTTTACAAGCAAAGATTTCCACTCCTGGCCTCAGCTCCCTGAACATGCAAAGATTTTTCTACTTCCATTTACCTAATCACTACAAAGACAGAGCCCTGGATAGATGGGGCACGTCTCTCTGAATGCACAGCATCCTTGTTTCTCTTTCCCATGCATTTCCAGTCGTTGTCCCCACCCCTCCCTTCTGCTTGCTTATTTAATTGCCTTTTTGGTAGGAAACAACCACTGCTGCAGCTTTAACCTGATGTGCCATGCATCACTTCCTACAGGCACTGCTGAGCACTCTGCAGAGGCATCACTTTCCCTCTGCTTCATGACACTGTTATCAAGGCTCATTTATTCTGTTAATATCACTACAGGCTTCCCATCCCTGGAAGTCTGTCCTCTTTCACCCTATTTCCTCTTGCTCATTTCCTCCATCTGTTTTTTATGTACCAGTCTACTGTTCTAGATCCCCCATCCTAGAGCTGACCCCTCCTAGGACACCTTTTTCTTCATTTGTTTGGCCCGTGGCATTGATAAATCCAGGTGATAAAAATGAAAGTACCATGAAGGTCACTGTTGATCTCCACTATTCCTTCCTTCCACAACTCATTTTAGTCACTCCCGCAAGAGGCTGGGGGTGGGCTGTTCTTTTTTTCAAGTTTATTGCATTGCCACCCAGCAAATAGCTCACTTACACTTAAATGATTCACTGCCCAAAAGGAATCTATAAAGGTGCCAACATATCTACTTAAACATGTTCCAGGGGCTCTGAGATCTACTGTACAAGATGCTCACTGCAGCCGTCTTTCACATCAGCATTAGCAATTCAACATAATTGTGACAATGTAGCGCAAAGTAGACAAGCAGTGACATTTCTTCAAAAAGCTAGAATTAACCCATGGTTGGAAAATTCCTTTTTTCAAAGTAATCACAGACAGAAGCTAAAGTTATCCCCTCTAAAATAGCACCAAACATTTATCCATCATTGCTGCAATTCTTAAACTGGGTGAGGAAAAGCCAACTACTACCGAAGCATTTTTGAGTTTTACTCAGAAACAAACTGTGGGAGTCGGGTGAAATCTGTCTTAACCTGAAGTACATACTTCAGCCTGACCACTGATTCTCAAATTGAAGTATGTCAAATGATGTTTCATTAATTCACTTATCTATTTTCAGAGTTCATACAGGAGCCAGTTGTGTTTGGAAAGCATTGAGCAAAGATTTTTTGTGCTTTTCATGGTTTCTGCTGCAAGGTTGAAGAAGAGTGCACAGGGGCCTCTTTGCAAAAGCATCTGCTGAGTTCAAAACTCTGAAATGTGAATCCATTGGTCTTTCCAAAGAACTGTGTGTGTTGTCATTGACAAATTTCTATCTTAAATATTTTCTTTCCCTTTCCCAAAAGGGATGGATCTGGGAAAGTAAAAAAAAAAAAAAGAAAGAAAGAAAGAAAGAAAATTATCCAAACCTCTGCTATGAGACAAAAGATGGTAAAGTTGCATTTACCTGTTCGCCCACAAGCATCCTTCGCAGTTTGATAGCATATCCTGAGTTTAGAATGACTGAATTTGTGTCGTCCCCAACTCAAAAAAAAAAAAAAAAAAAAAAACAGTTACGTAAAGATTAAAGAAAAGATTTTNCGTAATGCTTAATGGAAAAGCTTTAGACAGGTTTTCCATTCACAGTTTCTGCATGTGGCTTTATCTGTAGTGACATCTCCATCCAAATCACAGACCTGGCTATGGTACAGACCGTGTAGGTATTTCATCGCATCAGGCAAGTGATACTTCTGGCTCATCTTACATGTTGCCCTTTACACTGCTAAAACCAGGAATAGCTATTTCCTTTTTCATTATTTATTTACCTTTGCATATAATTAAAAAGGTGTGTTACAATTCAGATTCAGACAATGGTGGGTGTTGGCTTTCAATCACTTTCTGGTAGTGAGATAAACAGGAAAAAAAAATCTCAAGATCAACATTAGCTAAGCAATTCAAATTACTAAAAGTCATTTTGCAGAGTCAAAATGCAGAACTTAAGTAACCTAATTGCACCTCTTCAACATTGTATTGTAAAAGTCACTTGAGAGAGCATCATCTCAGATTCTTGCAGGTAAATGGGTGTGTGTAAAACAGTCATCTCTAATACACAATGGTTCATAACAACAATGATAAAGCTCACTGGCACACCTACCAACTTCAGGCCAGACATTAGAAGGAAAATAAGGAGAAACTTTCCTTCCCATTCTTGTAGCTACACCTCTTCTAGCAAAGCAAGAAAAGCCTCAGGCTAAGCTAATACCGCAATCCAATGGGTAGGATATGCCATCCGCTCAGCCCAGTAAAATGATACAGCTAAACCAAGACCCTAGCGATTCAGAATCAAATAACCGCGTAACATGAACTCCAAGGGAGCATTACATTGCTAGCAGCCCAGAAAAGAACCATGCCTTGTCTAATACTTCAGTATAACACACAGTTTCAAATCATTTGACAAAAAAATTTGGGAAATGAGTATGATCAGCCACAAACAAAAGCTTCCTTGAGTTCAGTATTGCATGATGTTCTCAGACATATCTGGAAGCTTCTCAGAAACAGTTACTATAACTCTCAATTTTTATAAACCAAGTAAAAGCTTGCCTCTCTGTCTTCAGTTAAAAAAAAAAAAAAAATCAATGCACTAATTACAGCATTTTTTTCTAGTTTGCTCAGCTTTTTAGATAGAAATACTATTTCAACTTTTTGGCTCAGACCCAGCATAGCATTTCAAGTTTACAACGTCTATGATTCGGTGAACTGGATTCTATTGATGCAACTGCTGCATTCTATGGGTAAGCATGCTTCACAATACTGGAAAAGCTTATTTCTAAGGCTATTTCATAACAACAAAAAATGAAGTAATGTAAAATTTGGTGTTTTGTTTATTTTCCATAAACTCCCAACTCTAAAAACACATTTTCTGGAGTCCAGCAGTCATGCAAAGTCAGCTGAAGGGTAGACATGGACTTGAATGGTTGACATGCTTTGGAATGCTCCAAGCTCAAGGTCTTGAAGGAAAGCTTCAGTCAAGGACAGAAAAAAAGGTTCCCATACATTGGCTTTTCACAAGGAATGAAGTCTCAGCACAGTAGAACCTCCAGAGATATCTGACATATTGTTATGTATTGTATTACTAGGAAATAAACCTTCCCACAAGCCAAAACTGTTTGCAACACCCTATCTGCTCCTTTCCCCGTTCATCTGCATGTGACACAACAGATGAATCCTTGTAATTTATTGCAAAAGCCTTGCACTATGGTGAATGCACTGATGAAAAGGTCACAATTGGTATGGGGCTGGAGGTAAATAATCCTGTAACTAAGGATTTTTCTCTAGAGGCTCGTCTTTGAAAGAGGTTAGTCCACCAGATAAAGCAACTTTTTTTTTTTTTTAAACCCTTTTCCCAGTTGGGTTTCTGCCCCTTTAAAGTGATTCTGTATGAGAAGTGCCTCAATTTATTGAAACTGCAGAAAGCCTTCTGAGATTCATGCAGTTTTGCAGCTTTTGTTTTAACTCCTTCCCATGCTAGCTCCTCTCCCCACTTCCACCCCCAAAACAAACAAACAAAGCACACCAGCAAAACACAAAACCAACTTCAGAGCAGCGTACGTAGCTATGAAGGTAAATGCAATGACAGCCCCTTTCCACAACTGAAAATAAACCTTCTGGATAAAACTGTGAGATGTGAAAAGCACGAGTGCTACTTTGTAGAACTTGCCTACTGATGCATCTCCTCATAGAACTGGGATAATTTTCGACCTGAAATTTAGCAAAAAAAGAAAAAAGGTGTATTTTTTAGAGAAAAGTTGCTACCAAAGAATAGAAGTTATAGATGTGCTGCTTCAAAATTTTGGAGAGGGCTTTATTGCAACAAAGCTCTAACAATAGCAGTGGATTTTGTGACTTCAGCGTTAACTCAATTTCAGATTGCTGGCTCAGCAGGCGTGCCAACAGCCATGCAGGACTGCCACTACCATAGTGAATATAGCTAGGAAAGATCCAAGGGATCCAAAAGATGGAATCCCTGTCTAACCTATAGCTTCAACTGACTCTTCAATGAACTACAAGCCACAGTTAAATTAATTTCAAGATAAGGGGACCTCTCAAGTAACTCTAGACCCAAATAAACTACACAGTTTATTTGCTCACAGACTGGGAGGAGGCCTGCTTTTTTCCTGAGCTTATACTTCGGCAGATTCCAGCAGTAACTGCTGATGCAAACAGAATTATGTAAGTCTGCTGTCCTCAGTGAAGCTGCCTACATACCCTTCGCTGGGCAAATCTGGCCGTATGCTGTTGGTGTTGAAGACAGAGCAAAATTTAACTCTCCCATCTGAGTTACCTCTGCAGTAATTAAAAAAAAAAAAAAAAAAAAAAAGGAAAGGCAAATCTTCACAAAAGATAGTAGATGCCACTTTATAAACATATTTTAAAGTGCTATCAATTTTACCCAGTTTCACAGCACCAGAAGTGTAATATTCAACAGTATTATTTGTTTAACAGCAGAAATTTGTGAAAAGTACAACTAGACTATTGTACAGAAAATAACTTGCGTGCCTTTTACACACCTTGGTATATAAAACTGGGGAGGAATTAATAAGCAGCTGTTGTTTCAAATTGTTTAGACATCAGAAAAGAGCATAATGGAGACCGCAAATAAAAATTACATTATCCCCAACGCAGTGTTTGCCCACTTCTCATAAAGAAAGTAACCAGAAGTAGCAGAGGTAAATCTTTTACAATAAAAAATATTTAAAATTGTATTTATCTAAAGCATTTTATCAAGACTGTTTATCACTACACAACTATTTGCTGAATTCTCTGGCCCCAGACATTGGAGGAAAAGCACTCAATGGCCAACTGAGGAGTCACCAAAAAGCTTCAAGGCAAGAACCAGAAACTCCTAAGAAACAACCATGAAAAGAGCAGTGTTGGCTGTAAGATTTTTTATTTCTTCCATAAAAGAGGAAGGACTACATCATCTAAGCAGAGAGCTTCCAAATTCTATTCAGCGAGATGGTTCACACCATATCCACATTTTTTGTGGGGGGCAAATAAATGGCCTTACCCCAACCAGCAACCAGAGACAAGCTGTTCAAAACTCGTCACGTTTTGCACTCCTTCAGAAACCAAAAGAAAGTGGAAAAACAAAGCAAAACCCCAACTTACTAGGGTGGAAGTATAAAAATGTCAATTTCTTAAACACAGTACTTCTCCAGAGGAACGTGCTTGCAGAAACAAAAGCAATGCCTGTGCAGTATCTTTTCAATGTCACTTTAAAAGCTATACAATCTTATCTGGATATGCAAAAGCTAATAATGTCAGAGGACAGAGAAAGCAAGTAGGCAGCCCACCATTCTGTGGCATTAAAAAGTGATTAAGTGAAATTCACAAACGGTTTAGTGACATTTCTGATAGACTAATCACATAGCAGTGCTCTAAATAGAAAAACAGACCCATTATCAAAATATTCCCTTCAAAAAACTTGCGTCTCAGAGGAGTACTTAATGTATTTATTGCGTGTAGATAATGGCTTCTCACTTTAGATTTACAAGAACATGGATGAAAAGAGGGCTTCCCGTTTCTGTACACACTAGCAAGAACTAGTACAAAACCCACTCTCTGCTTTAAGTCGCCATGTCTTGGAACAAAGGACAACTAATTGCTGACCCAGGTTATGAGCCCATCTCAAAATCAGCCTGTTAAAAAAAGAATTATCTTCTGTTAAATGGCAGTGTTCAGCTACAGACACCAACCATCCACTTGACGCAAAACTTAATCATTTTCTGACAGATTGTTTAAAATTGGCCAAGAAAATCAGAGCTGAAAGCTCAAACATGTTGCAAAAGCTATATACAGCAGGATGCCTTGCTGCTCAGTACCACCTGTCAGGTCAGTCTCCCCACCCTCAACCCATCCCTGCACAAGCAAGGTTGTTTCTCATTGTGGCTGCTGCATTATCAGTACCTTTTATATAGAGAATACAGTACTGATCAATACAAATACTTTGTTCATTCTTCAAATTACAGAAGTTGCATTCTCTCTTGTAGGTACACTGCTTCAAACAATCACACCAATAAAAACGTCCCTATATAGCAGATGCCCTGCTTGCCCCCCCCCCCC
>WBMW01005979.1:50757-66344 GCA_013396635.1 Penelope pileata
CTCCCCCCCCCCCCCAAAAAAAAAAAACAAAAATCAAAAGCAGTCAAGCCAACTGGCTCCCAAATCCATCACAAACACGCTCAGGATTTTTCTAGCTAAATACAGTGCATCATTAACAGTCATCTTAGAAAGACTTAACCTTTATTTGCCTGTTCAGTTTAGTTCGTTTGCACTTACCCCGTTTCTCTCAGTACACTAGCTTGATCACAAAACAGATTCCTCCACAAACAGTTCAGCCAAGCAGAATTTTATGGGGCTGGTCATCCACTATGGAGCTGTGTTGTACGATACAGTTGTAAGGAAATTCTGAATTCCAAGTGTGGGGTTTTGATAGTCGAAAACCATACTAGTATCATATACAGAAATTTGCTTTCAGCGGTATTGCCTTTTCAAAAATTTTCACCTGTAAACTCATCTATTTTCACAATCAGAACATTTTTGTCTGAAAAGTTTATTTTAGTTTTCTGAACACTTTAAAGCAACTGTGCTTTTGATGTTACACAAGTGTCCAGATAGGATTAACAAAAATTAAAATGTTCTAAATTACAAATTTAATTCTTGTAAGAGCTTGAGAAAGGAAATAGAACAGAAAAGCATGACATACACACATTGTGAAGAAACCCCAATTTTTCATGCAATGGCAGGCAAGATGTAAAAAGCCACCCAAATTCACACATTTTTACACCGAATCATCAGAAAAGTACTCTGTAGTAAATCTGTACATCCAAATACATTTGGGATCTACACCTAAGTTACATTATTTAATGTTATATACACTTATTACCCCTTGTATAATGTCTAAAGGAAAATCTTCATTCAAACCCAAACAAAAAAAAAAAGCAAGACTAACTCGGAAAAAAAAGGAGAATCACTTTAGACATTCAGTTAAAATGTTGGTTTTGTTTTAATCTAGACCTCAGAGTGTTTATTAAAAAACAAACAATCCTCTCCAATTAACATTTTGCTTTCTAACTGTACAGTAAATTGCATTGCAGAGAACACATCCTGCCTTCAAACTGTATTTTCTTTGGATGGATTTAAGATATAGCTGGATATTACTTTAAAGATAAATAAAGGGAAGTTGGTCCAACTAGAATGACAGCTGATATATTACATGCATGTGGGTTTTTTATATTTTTTTAAATTATTTTTTAAACAAATGAATGTAGGGTGTCGTTGATATCGCAAATAAACCAAAAAGCACCTGCATTCAAAATATAAAACATACCTCCTATCCTGACATTGGCAGCAAAAATCAGAGAAGTAATCTTTCTGGAACAGCATTTTTACATAATTTAGAAATGTTAAGTACCAGGAAGACTACTAATCAAGTAGTTTTAGCAGCCAAGTTTCCCCTTTTATTGAATGGAACAAATGCTTTAAATAAACCGTTTGTCCTCTTCACTGAAGAGAGCTAGTCTATTCATCTTTAACGAGCTAGGGTTTTTTTTTTTGTTTTTTTGTTTTTTTTTTTTGGGAAGATTAGCCACATACTGTAGTAATGCCTACTGCATATAATCCAAGCATTTGCTGTGAACAGTTGGAGAAAGCAGTCAGTAAGAATCTAGGATCAATGAAATAGATGTTACTTTAAGCCATCCACAAAATGGAGACCCATAGAGTGCCCAGTGTTAAAACCCAAATCTCTTCTCGCGCTTTTTGTTGTGCAAGTTCATCCCCCTGAAAACAGGAACTGATCCATAGTTCAATTTTCTTATTTCCTTAATCAATTTTCACATTAGTGTAGATTTTACGAACAAAGGCACTTGTTCCCATGTAACCAATAGCTCCTGCAAAACAAACAGAAAATATTGAATATTTTAGAAAGTTGATCAAAATAAACCAGAAATAACATACACACACAGAGTCACATAAAATCATGCACTCTGCACACAATTTTATTTTTATCTGCAATAGTTGTTCTCAAACTCCAATTATCCACACTCCCAGTGATCATCTGGCAAGAACTCCCCTAGTCTAGCAAACTAAATCCATTAAGCCATCTTACCAAGAGGCCATGCTCACTTGGCCTCGATAAATATAGCAGCCCCCCTACCGCTGCCAATAACTGAGTCCCTTTTTCTGAACAGAGGGTAAAAAACATACAATCACCCACTCTGCAGGGAAGATAGATGGGAGGGCAGGTTTTTATTATAAGTTGCATGCCTTCTGGATGAATGTTTTATTGGCAGATGGCTTTTTTCTTCCCACAAGGCACAAATAATAATAGATCCCCATCCAGGAGTCTTAAACTCCAAGGAGGTCTGTACAAAGAGATTAAACTAGTAGCAGTTAGTAGTTAAAGGAAATTGCAACCTGTGGTTTTCAAATTAGTAAGAGTCATGAGCAGATTATGCATTGTCACAGCAGTAGTAAAAGAACAGGTCACTGGGTTTTTGATAGGGGCAACAGTTTATGCTAAATCCAAAATACTGAAGGACTAAGGACACCTAGAAAAATGAAAGAAATGCATAGGACCAAGACCTTGTCTCAGAAAGAGATTCAGCAACCTACAGGTGAACTACCATTGGAATCCAGAGCCAGGTTTGCCAGGCTGAGTAAACACTGTTGTCTTACAAAGCCTGCAGTGAATAACACAGTGCTCCTCTTCTAGCTATCCTTGCTGATGACAGATTTATTTAGAACCATGAGAATTCTTTAAGTCCTGGGGGCTGCTCAGATAATTCATGAGTCCAGCCACTAAACTCACTCAGAACTCTGGTTTTCAAACCTCCAAAGCCCAACATTCATATGAAATCAGGAAAGCAAACCTGATGCATCATTCCTACGGAATAACGAAGAGCCTGGAGAGTCAGCCTGTGCTGTTGCATGACATTTCAAGCAGTGGAAATATCAGGACAGCCTCTTTACTGGTCAGCAAATGAAGTATTTTTTATTACAAGCTTGGACAACATAGAGTCTCATTAAAATGAAGACAGCACACACAAGATCAGGCTGCTGCTCACAAGCATTAAGCGTGGTGCAAATGCAGCAGAGAGGAGGCTTAGCAGTGAGGCACAGAGGTGACAGTCTTGAAGTCAAACAGAAGCACACGAAGACTTTTCTGTAGCCTGTCCAGAAACTAATCTTGTCTCAGACAGCAAATGGACAAAGTAAGGGCACCAGACTCCTGTTGTAAGATTCATCATGTGTTGCCTGCTAAAGCAGGCACTGCCAACAGATCCAATGGCCATTATAGTTCCTAAACTCAGATGCATTCCAGAACTTGTTGTTTGAGGGCTTCTTTAGTGATGTGATGCCAGGTATCACAGAGACTTGGGAGAACAAATAACTAATTGTGCTTCACTTGGGATCTATAGAACATGTGAATGAGATGGAAGTGAGGGGGAAGAGTAGGGAGCAGCACTCACACAAGACCACAGCTCTCAACCCCAAAAGCAAGTCACAACCCATTCTGAACCACAGCAGCCGTATCACTGAAGTACCACCAGTGGCCATGCCCAAGAGTTGGGGGTTAAGTCTAAAGGCTACTTCATAGGCAGTGAATAAAAGGGGAGGGAGGACAAAGAACATTGGACAATTAAGACAAACAATTAAAGCATGTCCTCCTGAGACAAATGCAGGAGAGTTGGCTCACTTAAATAAAAAAGGTAATAAATAAAGGAACTGATTCTCTTTTAATCATCTGATAAGGTATTGAACTTGGTTCCAGCCTATACAGATTTAGAAGAAATAGACTGTAAGCACATTTCAGCAAAACCACGAGCTTTTAAATAAACAGAACTCAATCCAAATAGCCAGGAAAACCAATCAAAGATTAATTCCCATCTATTACTTCAATTCAATTAAAACTATAGCTGTGTCTTTGTAAGCATGCAAGTTTTTTAAGAAGTCGTTCAATTATACTTACAATATTTAACTGGATGTAAAAGCGTAGTATTGCAAGAAGCTTTTCTACGCTGCCTAACTTCTGAGTCATACACTGAGTCGAGGAATCTATCTTATTCTCTGGCACGAAGAGGGAAGCACAAGAAACTCCACAGATTTAGAAGTTCTCATGGGCTCCCTACAGCGCAGCCCCAGAACTTCAGGATGTTCTGCAGAGGGCAAAAGACTTAGTGGATCAGAGCATCTCACCACATGTGAGATTTGCGTTCACTAAGCATGACCAGGAGCACTGAAAACAAAGTTGGATGATTCTAGCCTACAAACTTTCCCTGTGGCTGTCTTGGTCTTAACCAGTTCATCTCATATCCAACTGCGATATTGAACATGTCCATTTGCATGAGCATCCAAAGCACAGCCCTACAAACCTTTCACAGAAGATGTACAGTCAGTAGAGAATTGTGCAGTGTGTGTGCTAACACAAATGTCTTTGTTAGATCTCAAAGGCAGCAAGTTTCCTGGACAAATGCTTTTTGACAGGGGACTTCCCCCCCCCCCACATGCTGAAAATAGGAGTTCTCAGTAAAAAGGAATCTCACAGCTTCTTTTCCATCACAGTTAAAAAGACAAAAAGAAATCTCAACACAGCTGTGGACATGAAATTTAACACATTAACAAGTATTTTCTGATTCCAAATAGATTTAGATTTTGTTCTAATATTCCATCAAGTGCTGTCCTACCATGACAGGAAAGCATTTGATAATCTTCCTCTTCCATGTTTTAAAAAACATTTTAATTACAGGAACTGAACTGGTGGGCAAGCTTGGCTTCTGCATCACAGACGTTTTAATCAATACCAGCCTGAGCACTTTATAAAGAAAAGATTAGAGCTGAAAAGTATAAGCCTATTAAAGAAAAAAAATGGCTGCAAGGCTACCAGAACAGCAGGGAAGTCTTGTAATGTGCCAAGAACCCAATGAGGCAAGATCAGATTTCATGAGAAGAAAGGGGAACACATACTCAGAAGTTAAGAGATGATTCTCCCCTTTTTAATAAGCATTGTGAAATTATCCTCTTGAGAGATCAAGAAATGTATATTTTACAGAAAGTAAACTCCAGTAAGACACCATGGGTCCCAAATACCTAACTCAGAGAAAGCCTTCCACTAGACACTATAGGACTATTCATTCACTAGTAGGGAAGGAAAGTGTTAAATAAGGATCATACAAAAAAAAAAAGCAAGTAATATCATAGGAAAGTGGAAAAGAAAAAACAAGAAGCACTTTCAGAAAGTCATAAATAAAAGGATAAAAATGAAACTATCAAGTAAATAAGTATACTTGGCTTAATCAGATTGCCTCCATGACAAGCACTGTTTTTCTCTAAGCACCTGTTAAAACAGTACCTTAAAAAAGCAATGAAACCCAGGTGCACATAGGAGCACTCTGCATTCTCCTCATTTCAGAATATCCCAATCCTTATTTCATAAATGCTACTTTGATGTTCCAGTCCTTTCTGTACTGTCACCCACACATAAACACGTCACAGGACACAGAAGGTGGTGTCATCAGTATTGCAATACCAATGATGTGTACTCCTAACTCCTTGGCACAAAGCAACAACAAAAACTCCAAAACAAAGCACTAACATGGACTCAATAAGGATTTTACTCTGAAGTTAGATTGCATTAAAAATGTAACCTATTCCTGTATTTTTAACTAACACTGAGTCTTTCAACTTGGCATGGAGGCTGAAATTCTCTGCACAATACATAAATTATCTTCTTTAAAATTTAAAGGAAATTATCAGAGCACACAATGCACAGAAACATCCTATTTTACATAGGAACAAGGCATAACCAGAGAGCTGTAAGATTATTTTAAAGATTGTAAGCTTTTCTGAGCAGGTCCTCCACCAAACACAGAGCTAAAATCAGAAACATAACAGTCTTGAAAAATTCTGAGAAAACTTTCAGTATAATTGAAACTTACCACACATTATTCCCAAAGCTGTGCTAAATACTGCCATATAACCAAAGTAAAATGATGTCTGAAACAAGCCATACATCCTGAAAAAGAAAAAAAAAAATTATGGTAGGTATTTTCCCCTGTCCTTCTCAATAAACTTCTTTGGCAATGTGGTAATCTGATAGTCGAGCAAGAAAACTACAACTTACTTTGTCTTGAAAAAGTAGTAGTAAAAGGAGTACATGTAAACATATATCGCAGTTGATGCGGCAGAAAGAAAGCTTGTCCATTGCCTGAAAGTAAACACACACACCTATCATACACATACCAAAAAAGCTTCCCAAGAAGATGCATGATGCACTAAAAACAAAGCATCCTGGTTCTACAGACATATTTAACAAAATTTACGTGTTGTCTGCTACACATGACAAAAGCTTCCATCACAAGATGAAGACCCATCACTGATATCAAGTGATG
This sequence comes from Penelope pileata, assembly GCA_013396635.1. Taxonomy (NCBI): domain Eukaryota; kingdom Metazoa; phylum Chordata; class Aves; order Galliformes; family Cracidae; genus Penelope; species Penelope pileata. The sequence goes on from WBMW01005979.1 coordinate 57,048, forward strand.
ATCCTTCTTTATATTCTTTTGTGCCTCAGCACATTTTTTAATAAATACATATACATGTCACTGAGAAAGCTCCTGCGTAGAAAGGATCCAAGAACTTGCTTTTATTCCCCACAGCTAAAATCTGGACGTGGGATATTTTGAAAAGATCTGTCTAGACCGATGAAACACAGCCTGTCTATAAAACTCTCAATCTGATCCACTATGCAAACAATGCAACACTTACCACCTGTAATCCTCTGCATTTAGCAGGAAATACGTACAAACGATCGTCACACAAACTGTCACAATGCAGAGGATAACCAGAACCAACATCATAAAGCCATAAACATAGTAGATCTTGTAAGCCCAGAATGAAGTAAAAATGAAATACCTGCAGAGAGCAAACAAAATATGCAGATGATATTGAAACTGGACTTAACTTGCTGTTTTTAACCAAATGGACAAATAGCTGCCAAACTCACATTTCAATAAAAATTGATCCAAAAGGGAGGATTCCACCTAGGCAAACAATAACAGCTGGTTCCATGAACCTGCAAGATATTAAGACTAGTTTAGGGACAATAATGATTTTCCATTTATAAATATATATTAAGACATAAAACCAGATAATTAATAAAGCCCAGAGCATTATTTAAAAGGCATGCTAACAAGAACATGTCTCATACCAGCGTATTAGAAAGAAGATACTCCCAAGCATGTTGTATATGGGTAGAAGGAGGAGTCATTTCTTGGGGAAACACACAACAAACGTAAGACTCACGCCTATCTACAGGCATAAAGTCGGGCATCTAACCAGTCTTAACAGCTACAGAATGAATTTCTCTTGCCTGGAAAGGGACCAAGCAATCAAACCCCATAACATCCACTAGCCTTGAATGAAGTCATTAAAACTCAGTGCTCTTGTTGACTACAGACGTTGCAAATACTGGAATGAAAATTTCACAGAGTAATGATTATATAACTAAGAACCAGAGATCATTTTTAATACTATACTGAGTCATAAGCATATGCCCAAAAATTAATACTTACCTACCTGTCACTTAAAGGTGATCCCTGCCTAGAACTTGCAATGATACTGAATATAGTTAGTAACCAGTGACTTCATTTGCAGCTTTTTTAATTATTTATTGGGAGAATCATCTATAATGAGTGAGTAATTTCATTATCTTCACGGAAAGTATCTTATTTTTAAATGTCGTCATGATCCTGCAAAATCCATCAGATTCTCAAGATACAGGCCACAATATAAACCAAATCCTAGCATCTGAGCTGCACAATCTGCCACTAACAAGAGACTAAGAGTGCTGCACTTCCTGGACACTGTGGGTGTACACGTTTCAGTGCCACCTTCACACTGTATTTCATTCCTCTGAGCACAGAAAGCAAGAAAAATCTATTAAGAAAATCCTCTGAGGATATTTTCATTTCCATAGCTTTCTGCTTCAATTTTTAAGTTAATAAGAAAAAGTGGATGCATTCAAACTTTGCCAAAAAGTGAAGTCTATTTTTTGAGACGAGACACTCCTGTACCTATGCTTCAAAAACAATTAAGACTTATTCGCAATTTAAGCTGTATACTTGGAGTATTTTAGGCTCTGTACCATTAACAAAAGTGCAGAAGAGCATTGCAAGCTTCTTCCCACCTTTACCCTGCAAATATGTCTCAACTAGAACATTAAACAGAACAGTTCTGCCTCCAAGGCACATTGAATCCTAAATCTGTAAGAGGCATTAACTGAAGAGGAGAGATTTAGTTGCAAGATACCCATCTCAGAACTGGGTTGGAACCATCCCTTTTACATAAGAGACTGAAGAGCATTTCAGGCCAAATGTAAAGCAGTGATCCAGGACTATAAAATCTGCTACATCTATTAACCATTAACTGCACTTGGTGTTTTTATTCAACAGAAAAAATCATACTTAGAAAATTTCAGTAAAGGTATTCTTATAGACACAATTCAAACTAAAAAAAAAAAAGTCACTTAAGCAAGCTTTTAGCGGTCACATCTGATAAAGCACTTCAAATGTACTGAAGTGAATACATCTAGTTAACGTGCATGTTTGCCTTTACCATTTTTTTTCTGGTATGGGACGAGGCACTGCATTGACACGACATGGAAAATTAGGCTGTCCTGAGAGATTTCGGCCAAGAATTGTACCAACAAGGTTCAATGGAAGAATGACAAAGAAACAAATACAGCAAACTGCCACCTGTAAATGAAAATGAAAGAAGATAATCAGCCTATACTGTACGTATTAGTCCTGCGTAGTTTTTGCTGCAGAATCTTACTCTTGCTTATGAAGCATTAGTCAATACACATCCATTTTATCAAATGAAGTATTCATTTCCTGAGAAACCTCATAATAGGTATAATTAAAAAGTTTTAAAGATATTTTCTTACATCAACTCAGAATACTATTGCAGATTTTTTATTTTAGTTCTCCTCTAATCATTATATTCAATACATCACAAAGGAATGAAACTGAAATCTCAACAGAGTTTCATCACTGAGAGATCTGTGAACTTCTCTTCACTTTCTGCAGTTATCCCTGGGAGTTAACCTAGCAGTTAGGCAGCTGCACACAGAACTACAACAAATACTGCTGGGTACAAAATTTTAAATCTAATCCCCAAAAGAAACCTAAACAAGAATTGCAAAGTCACCTCAGAATGCTACCAAGCAAAAATTTAGGTTTGCACTATCCATCAAGCAGGTAATTAAAAACACAGGCTGCCAAAGACACAAATGACCACCAGTATGTACAAATACTTAATTTAGAAGCACAACAGCCCTACTTACATACAAAAATTAGGTTTATGTGCAATGCAGCAAAGCCAAGTCAATTTTCCAACTCTTTCCAATGAAGCATCTCCCTAAAAGTTTACTGTGAGTCATCCTTTTTTTCCAATATTGGTATGTATCACTACTATTCCTGCAAAGTAGTACATTTTCATCTTCCAAACCAGAAAAAAATAAATGTTTAGCAAGATGTTAAATACTCATAGATGTTTAGCACAGAATGAAGTAGCATTAAACATTTCGTTAAATTTTGGGGATGAGGAGTCGCGCTACACTAGCTGAAACACAAAGAGCATTAAGTCAATCACACAGGTTTAAGGTAACATCTGACAAGAGACAGTGAGTGGGTTATCCCTCTGTTATTGACCTGCACACTGCCACTAGTCTGGGCCAGATGCGAATGGAAACCATTGCCTACAGTTGAACGGAGCAAGATTTTACGATTCACAGAAGGGGTGCACCAAACAGGCAGTCAACAAGCAGAAACACTGTCCAGATTGCTTTGTACTTCTGTAAGGAGATGTTATTAAAGCAGTGCATTATCAGCCACTAAGCTTTAGCAGTGAATAAGGAGGAACTAAGTAGTATTTATACTTGGCAATAATAAAGCAGATTTTACACATTTAATATCTCCCATTTATCATCTTCCATTACCAGAAAACACAAGTAAGCAAGTGTGTCTTAGGTAGGACACTGAGGTCACCTAAGAATGAATTACAGAAGTATATAAATCAGCTAATGGATGCAGGCTGTGCACTTGAAAGCTGCTCAGTCTAGAAGAATGAGCAGATGAGAATTTTCAGAGAAAAACCTAAAAACCATCTGAAACAAAGAACAGAGTGCCACATTTAATAAAATACTTTAAAAATCTTTCAACATAGCAGAACAAGAGAAGCATTACCACAAAAATAAATAACCAGCTAAAATCAGTATTAATAACTTCAGTGGATCTAGACCAAAGAGCCCCAGCTTGTCTGAGTTGCAGTGGGTAGAAAGACATGAAAGAGTTAAGGCCTGAAGGGGACCTAAAGACTTTGAACAGCCCATATCAAAATCATTTCCCTTTGAAAGAGGAGGCTGCCCTTCACCCTGCCTGTGCAGAGAGGTGGGGTGCAGCAGGCTGCCTCTGTCCATGGTGCTCCCCACAGTGCTGCCAGGGGGCTCCCACAGGAAGCTGGGCCAGGAGCAGCGTGGGAGAGCATCTGTACGACTCATCCAGCTACAGCTGGCTTTTACAGTGCAGTTATCAAGGTGTTCATGGCTTCAGTTCTTGACCCCAGAAATAACTTTTCATTGTGGATACTGGTAGAAAGCGAATTCACCCACTACCTCACTGTGGAAGAACTGTCCAGTGACAGCCTTGAATTTCAGGCTCACATAGAAAACCTGAGCGCTTGTGGTTTCATTATCTTATCAGCCATGCCGTGACGGATAATGTTGTAATATCTTCTGTTCTATTTGTTTGAAAAAATGAACAGATTTAAGACAGAACAGCTAGAATCTCTGGTGAAATCTAGTGAGTAGCACTATGTTACATCAATGCCTCGTTAATGCACCACCTGTCTTAATGCTATGCTATGTTCTGAGGACAGTTGGATTTCGAGTACATTTTTTCTGGAACCACTAAGGAATCTAAAAATTATCTGAGATAATTTTGCAGCACAAAGGTGGACAAAGTAAACAAGCAAGGGGAGATCACAGCGTAGGCTTAGCAACGTCTCCCACTTCCACCTGCTTCTGACAGGCTGTACAAGCTGATACAGATGTGAACATTCAGCCTGCTCAAACAACACTGCCCTATCGACAGCAACATCCTGGTCTTAGAAGGTTGACCAACACAACCCGCACTGCTTAGAACCAACACACTGCTGATCTCAGTAGTGCCTCCTTTCTTGCTTTCACTGTCTGACCCCAAGGTAGCCTACCTGCTCAGACTGATGCTTGCTGAAAACTGCTTTTTTCTTCATTCTTGACAGTGATAGTCTTCTTTGGGCATGAGAAATGACTGGAGATAACTGGCTTTTTTAGCTTCTGACACCCTATTTATTTCAGACCTGAGGTAAAAACACTACTCCCTCCCAAACTGAACAGGTACTGCCCATTGCCACAGACAAAGATTTCTGCCGTGTAGGTTTCAAAGAATGAGATTGCAATGGTAAAAGGAGCTCAGGCCTTTACTGGCCTCCATCTCATCATCACAAGCAGTAACAGGGAACGAAGGCAGGATCAGCACAGGTTGCTCTGCCTTCCCACAGAAGCATCCCCCCACAGGGGCCAGCATTTTTTTTACTTAATTTTAAAAAGAAGCAATAATAGCAGTTGCACAACAGACAAGTGTAAGAATTAGACCTTAATGAGTCTTTTAAGAAGTATTTTTGTAACATCTTTCAAGAAAAAAGTTCAGAAAAGTGTTCACCATCATTCAAGAAAACAAATTATGTGAACAGCAAATGTACTACATCTGAAAAACCAGTTTTTCATTGGAAAAACAAGCACGCACTCTCCATAATCCATACAAATGAAAGCAAATTCCATGTTTTTCTACCAAGACAGTACATTATTACATACTTATTTCAGTCATTGCATTTTTGTTACATATCTTATTCATACATGAGTACGTGATTCAGATCATAGATTTAAATTGTCACAGGAGAGACTATCAACCTCAGCAAGCTTGTGCTCTTTCTACACCACATCTCTTTTTTTGTTTGTTTTAAGGGGAAAAGAATATTTACTGCCCTGGACTGAATGTGCAGAACTCAGTTTTCCTTATTTGAAAGGAAACATTGTTGAGAGAGATAAAATTTACGTTTGAGTGCCATGTGTTTCATATTTTCTGACAACTGTAGATTAAACTTCATTCAGAGGTGATAATTAAAATTTTTATGGGCATATCTAATATTGAACAGCTACTGCTAGGCTGAGGTGCCTTGACTGCTTAATGCACAAGGGAGAAAGGCAATAAAAATTAACTGTCAAGGCAGCAGCTTGATCTTTCCTGTCACCTACCAAAACTGCACCTTTAGACAGCAGGAAACGCTCCCCCAGAATAGAGGTAATGAATCTGTACAGTGAAAGTTTTCTACACGGAGTCAGCCAAAACACCACACGCAACAAGAAAAGAAAGCTTCAAAACAGAGTGTTTTTCATTTTGTTACAACTAAATTGCTAACCTAGGATGCTACTTTGAGTAATAAATAGAACTGTTAAAAAATTTAGCCAGAAGCACTACCCTGTGTCTATTTCAGCAGAACTGAGGGTTTTGACCAAGGACTCCACAGTCACTTTCAAGCGCCCTGAGGAAACAGCCTGCTGAACGGAAATAACTACATTTTTCCCCTATTTTTAGTCAGATCTATTTTAGCCAGATCATTTCCTGATCTGCCTCAATGAATGAAAATCTGTGGTGATAACATGTCCACCTTTTCCAGTGGAAACCAATATTCATTTCAACTTAAAGCTGTCAGGGATGACTGCAGCCTGGATTAAGCCATCTGTCGGAGGAAACACTTATTTCTAGTTCAGACAAGGTATAAAAAATGCAAACAGTAGTTCCTTGATCCCAAGAGAAATACTCTGTATTTGAATAACCTTATTAAATTAAATCATTAAAAATGCATACTTGAAACATTAGCTGCACAGGAACCTACTCCTCACACAAAACAAAAATGGTGCAACCTAAATAGTTTGAGCTGCTTGGATTCTGCAGTCAGAATATTACATTAGTCATGCCAGTCTAGATGGGAATCTTTAAATTATGCATTACACACAGAACAAGGTAAGCACTCACAATTTGTGAAATGCCAGAATTGAGGAGGTCTCTAAATTCCACCACAGCATACACTGCAGAAATTCAGCGTTAATTACTAATTTTGCATAGAACTACCATCATACTTCTTGAAAAAATAGAGAGAGCTCGCTTCACTTGCCATTATTTAAAACTATTTTTAATTGCCCTATGCTCTATTTTCTGATTATAATCCAAACACAACAAAATAGAAAGATAACTGATGCTCTGGAAAGACTCACAAAAAATCACCAGGAGCTAAGCCAAGGTGTACAACACCTTCAGAAAAACTCTGCATTCAACAGTAACAAGATATTATAAACAAAGAAAAACTGAAAAATAACAAATTTGGGCCTCAAAAGAACAAAGAACTGAACATGATGCACTGTGCACATACGAAGGTGAAGAGATGAGAGAAAATTCAGGCTTTAATCTACTTCATATGCTAAGGAAAATGAAAGCTTTAAACCATTAAGTTTTAAAAAGTTCTCGTATTTGAGTAAAATCAGTCACATTCTCTACCGAGTTTTTGAAAGGAAGGGCAACTGAAAGATGTCCCAGGCAAGAAGTTGAGCCTTTATTCAGGCTCAAGAGTATTTCCCTACATAAAGTTTGCCATAGTGTAGCTTGCATGAATATCCAAAACGGCTAAAGGCAGAGTCCCAAGACTGATGAATCATTTCAGAAAATAATTTTGGATCTTCCTAGTCCTTGCCACATGTCCCAGACATCAGGAAAAAGATATTCAAGGTGGACAGAGCTCTGATGTTCAGAACAGCCTAAAGTGACAGCGAGGTATAAGAAGGTCCTGGAGGGATCAATTAATCTGGGCATTTAAACAGAAAATGCAGAGGAGCAGATAGCAGGCAGATCAGAGATGCAGCAACTGTGCATCAACTTGGATATTTTGACAGTATCAGCTACCCTTGCCTAAATTTAATAGAAAAAGCTGTCTGGAGGAAAGAATTGAGGCACAGAGAAGAGACTGGACCTAGTGGTTCCCTGGCAAATTGCAATGTGAAACAGGGCAAATCACGGGATGTCATATTAAAGCACAGTCTCTTAGCAACCTTTCAGTGCAGTGATTCCTTTCAGCAACTCAGTTTCAGCTTTTTCCAGTTTTACAGTACTGAAGAAAAAGTGGTTAATTCTTGCCAGCAATTTTAGATCAGAGAGGGTAGTTTAAGTTATCCCAGAGTAAAGGAGGTAATATCCGAGTAGCTGACAGAGATTTCAATTCCCCAAAAAAGCAGCAGCAGCAAGCTTTACACTAGAGAATTATGGAAAATTCTCTACACGATAAACAAAGGTGGTACAGATACAAAGGTATCTTATCCATATAGCTAGAGAGCTTCCCAGGAACTTCAGACTGAAACATAACATGGTAATTTCAAACAATTTTCATTGCCTTTCACAAACCAGCTTCGTTAGACAATTTGAATTCATTAGAGCGTTGATTATTCTGATGAAGTTTCCAACCCATAACCTGCTCCTACTGAAAGTCTGCTAGCTCCACTGAAGTTTTATTACCACTCATAACAATTCAAACATGTTCATAAAACCCTGAGATCGTTAAAATCACCATGTATAAAGAGTCCTAACATCCCGATTAAGTGACCCCTGAAGATTTATATTCCTGTTTGCTTTTGCACGTCCACGTTTCCATGATCTCAAAATACACATTGGTTGAGCAGATTTACAAGACAAACTTCAGCGCAGGTGGAATTCCCTTCCCTCAGCATTTCTGAGCTCCAAACGGGAATACAAGTGAGAAATCTGATATCATAAATGCTTGCTCAGCAGTAAAACAGATCCCCTTTGCACATGTCAAAGATCAATGTTGTAAACCTTTCTGACAGTACTGTACACGGCTGCAAGCTTAGGAGAGAAAAAACAATACAATATTCCTTTAGGGCACAGACCAATTAATACAAACATAGCCAAAGATAACATTTTAATCTAACTCCTTGAAGAAGAAAATCAGAAAAATTAAATGAACAGTTTATAAACATGTTTAACTTAATTTTGTACTTACTATTATGACAACTAATTCAATCAATGCAAAAAAGTTGTTAATTTGGTGGACATGGAAAATACCACTAATAAGGAAGTAACTACAATCAGCACAAACATGAAAAGCAACTACTATTCTACCAGCAAAAAAAAAATTATTGAAAGCCTTTGCCTGGATCTGAGAATCATCTCTCCCTTATTAATTATCGTTTATGATTTCTACCACATTTATTATTTAACAATGTGTTCTTAAGAAATAGTTTGTTACATACTGAATTTGATTATAACCCTAATACGACACCTTGTAAGATAGAAATTGTGTTAATAAGCTTCATTTTGTGGTGGACTTAAGAAGAAATATCCCTCTGATCAGACTGAACAGTTCACTGAACCTGATGTGCAAAGAAGGGAGCCATGAAAAAGGTTAAACACAAAGATTTGCTACAGATCCTGCAAAGAAAACAACCCTTCCTCTATTTTTTTTTTAAGTGCTACTGCTTAAAAAAAAAAAAAAAAAAAAAAAAAAATAAAATCAAATTTTAAAAGTTCTGCTCTCAAATAATATCCCTCATAAGTTCAAACAGAAATTCTGTTGAAGTCCCAAGTAATTATTTTTATTTTCATTATTATTGTTTTGTATTCACAGGGTTATTTCTGGTTACTTGAAAGGGCCATAATAGCAAAAAAAAAAAAAAA
>WBMW01005979.1:66393-95459 GCA_013396635.1 Penelope pileata
AAAAAAAATCCAACAACAAAAGCCATGAGAAACAAGAAAAGTTGTACTAATTAAATACCAAAGTAATCGAGCACGCATTGTTCTTCAAGTGACATGGTTAACACACAGTCACAAGACCATGACTGGATACTAAATACCACTCAGATAGTAAAAACAGTGATTCCTTTTCCTTAAAGCCAGATCTCCTCACTACTTCTCATATTTTAGCTTTTTGTTTGTTTTTAAATTCTCTCTTTTCTCCTTGGCTTGGATTTGCAAGTGGTTTTCATCTGGACTCCTTCTGTATTATATTTTAGTTTATAGATAATTTGCGTTGGTCATCCAGAAGAAAATTCAAATTGTTAACTTCCCACGTTGTTTTTAAGATTAAGATTATTACAGAACGAAGACCGAACACAGAGCAGAAGTGCCATTTTAAGCAGAGAGAGGACTGTTGTTGGTGACCAGTAGTTGTTATCATCAAAAGAAATTATACTTGAAGTATCTTAAAATCCTCCCAGAATAAATTTCTGACTAAAAAGCTAAAGCTACGACTCACAGTTGTATTTTGATTAAAAGGTAGTTTTCCCCACGTCTACAGTGGTGTTTAAATTCTCCAGTGAAGTGACTCACCATGGTTCCAAATGGTATAGCTCTTGAAGCATGGTAATAGATGGCAATGAAATTAATGAAGAAGGCAGTTCCACACACCATTGCCGGAATAAGGAAAGCTCCGATGAACATCTGTTTTATCCATCGCCTTCCTGTAAGAAGGAACATTCCAAAAGGAACTGATAACAACTTTCTAAACAATACTGGAAAGCTCTTCAGAACTTAGGTGTTGATTTCTTCCCCATCCCCCCCACCAAAAGATGAAAGTAGCAACATACTGCAAGGATACAAGAGCCAAGTAGTGGTCTTATTTAGCTTCTGGAAACTCATGTGAGGCAGTACAACAGTCAATTTACTAGGCCAGGTGAAGAGACAAGGAAAAGAGATGCAGCGTGAGCACGCTCTGGCCAAAGAACAGCATATGCTGACAATATGGCCAAGGAAAGTAGAGTATGAAATAGAAGCAGTTATCTAGGCTACAGATAGGCAGAGACAGAGAAACCAGAGCTGGCTATGTTGCAAAGCCTGCTCACACCCCAGCGGTACGGTAACACTGCATGAGAGCTCTGCACTGCTCCAGGGCCAGCTCAGGAGTAGGGCTGCTTTCAGGCAGCACCTGATCCAGGTTGTCTTGACCCAGCTATGCTGCCTCCATACATTCAGGATGCATCAAAGAACTGGCTATCCTGAGCATAAAGCAAAACATACAGCAGAATTGAACTCAGGAATCGTCAATAGCAGAAAAATTGGAAGGAAAATGATTTCTAAAACCCACACATTAATGTTGAGCAACCCTTGTTAGACGTTGTTACTATCTAGTGCTCCCCGAGGAACTCCTGAACAAACAACATCTCAGGCAATACCTTAAGAATTTTCACTGTATGTATTCATTTCACCTTCTAAGTTCTTAAATTTCTTAAATTCTTTATATTTAAAGTATAAACAATGCAGGTGGATCCATAGTATGCACAAAATATAAAACAGCCAGAAAAACAGCATGTGCTTTTCAAGACCATCACATGCATTTTCACCATGAGCCAATATAATAGCATTTCACAGTCTACTACATTTGAACTAGAAACAAAACACAAATCTGGTTAAGCTGCAGAGCACAGGACAGCATTTTAGATCAGTAACTTATAGAATCATAGAATCATAGAATGGTTCAGGTTGGAAGGGACCAACTTATTTACCTAGATCTGTTTTTCTCCAAATCCCTAGGCTGACATAGGCCATGTGAACAGAGACATCTAATCTCGAAACTCAGAATGGAATTCAGTGCAGCTGAGATTGAATACTAATACATACTTAGTGCTAAAAAGATAAAAAGTTTATTTTGCAAGCTCACCAGAATTATTTTTCCTAAAGCACCGTAATAGCTAATAGAGATTGCTTACTTTCTTATTGCACAGAGAATGGATGAAGCTAGTAGAACTGCAGGGATGTAATTGGCCCAACTCAGAGAGGTATGGTAGGGAGCACTTGAATACCTCAAGCTCAGTCAATTTTATTGAGTTTCTGCTCTCTACTGACACTCATTTTGAATTTGTTAAGTACAAAGCAGAGCACATACTGAAAAATAGAAAAGCCTCCTTCAAAAAGATGCTATAAACAGTTTTCCCTGTCCATAATTAATGAACTAGGAGGTGCTATACACCCATCCTTTTGGTGTTACTAAATAAAGCACACAGCACCATTCCAGCAGGGCTATGCAGGAGTCATCACCTGGAGCAGATGACATGAACTACTTGACAGCGCTAAGTTACAGAAGAGAGAGGAACTATTATACTCTGTGGATTTCATGAGGCAAACAACGATAGGAAAGAGTACAGCAAGCAATTCATAGACAATGCAACTGTTAATAGCTCTTTAGCACTTAGTACCTTTAAATTAACCAAAGAGTTCAGCTATCTTCACTTAGAAAACGGAGCCGATATGGAAAAAGAAATAACATTAAAAAGTTAAGACAGAAATTTTGAATATATTTAACAGATTCCATCTCAATGACGTGACTCCATGAGGATATTTTTATGTTGGTGTAAATCAGAAAATAACTTCTCCGTTACACACCGTAATGAAAATGCTGAAACACAAAAAGAATTTACCTCCTTGTCTAGCATAAAGACTTCCTCCAAAATATCCGTTCACTGGGGATGTTGCAGCATAAACAAATATAGCTGTACTAAGCATTGATCCTCTCCTACAATAAGTGATTTTGTAAATGAAATAGAAAAGCAAATAGTATTAGAACAAGAGGTTATAGTAAAACGTGCAAATTTAGTATTATGCTACCTTATATTTTTACATAACATGGAAATCAAAAACCAAGTATATAAATTGTAAAATCTACATAAAAATGAGAACTGTTTGTATTCAAAGCTTCTGGCCAAGTATAACTCAACCTGGGAAACACAGGTCCAACACACAACTCTTTCCTACTGTGCATTTATTTTCAGTGGAATTAAGTACAAAATCTCACTTCTGATCAAAATACTCTGGAATCTGGATTTGTATTAAGAACTGAAACATTTAACTGACATACATTAAATGTAAGATTTCAGCTACTGCATATAAAGTTACTCTTTGCTTAATAGAAAGGCCAGTGTTAACAAAACCGGACTGATTCTGAACAATGTTTCTGCCGTCCCTCAGAAATTGACTTTTAAGATTGGCAGTGTTCATCTTACAGAAAATCAGAAAATCTGATTTAGAAACTATAAATACTATAAAGAAGCCACAAATCAGCATGGAGTAGTCAAATTAGAAGAGTTTGGTCATTTTTAAATTATCACCACATTAAACGTTGAAGTACTCCTTTGGCATATTTTCTGAAACTTTGCAGGCAAAGCTAATAATTTTGAATTATAAAAGCCATCCCATTTGTAATGTTATCTAAGAATAGCAAAGATTTCAGTTATTCATGAAGAGAGCTATTTCCCCACGTCCCTCTGCTACTCTCTGGTAGCAAAAAGCAGCAGAAGGATTTCAGCCAGTTTGCTGTATTACCTCCCAGTTAGTTGCTGTGAGAGATTCTGGACTACTGCTATTTTGGCTTTTGATGAATTATTACTGGATGCCTGCTTTAATCAAAGAAGTGATCTTTAATAGAACCAGCTTCCACGACTAGAACAACTGAACTAAGCAAACAGACCTGCTCATCACACACACACATTAAAGGAGGAGCACACTAACATTTGCTTGTTAAAAAACAATATTTTAGAAAGCTATTCTCTTTCTATTCAGAAAGCTAGACAGAAAACAGTTTTAAAAGTTCTTTTAATTTAAGCCAATCTGAAAATCTATGCAAAATCCCAGACAATCAAGCAGTCTGAAGAGACCACGTAATTCTAAGATACCTGTAACGCGACCACCATTTGCTCATCTAAAAAATCTCAGACTTTCTTATTCTCAAGCTTACTCGGTTACGTTTCAAATATTGTAATGGTGAAGCTGCTCAAAACACAAACCAGTATTAATAAATTAATAGGTGTCATGATTGAATTTCAATGAGAGACTTTCCATTGGCATCAGGTGCATAACTCTAAGAGTTCTAACAGACCTGAAGAACACTGGCAGGCAATCACTCTCAGTTCTGATTTACAGCGTTTCCTCTGCTTGTATTGCTGTTTTCCTCAACACAAATTTTCTGCACCAGGTTCGGCCAACTGTTCCACCACACACCCTGAATTCACTTTGAAACTAACATAACAGACCTGTCGCAATAAAAGACTAAGTGCACATATTTTTTTTAAATTATTGTTCTCTTGCACTCTACAATTGTTATTACTAGCTTACAGCTTCACTACACTGCACAGACATTCCAAAATTGGTTTGTTCCCTCTCTTAAAGTGCCAACACAATTAAAAATGTGTACAAGTCTACCCAGAAACGTAGACGATGAGGCACAAAAGGGAATAACGTCATATGAGAAATGAAAATATGCCAAGATACTGACCACAGAGCAGATTTTTAAACATGCCATTAAAAGGCAGCTAACTTCAATGCCACCAGTTCTCTCTAGTGGTGTATCAGGAGTACTACAACTTGTTAAAATCAACAGCTACAGGTGATACGTAAAGGAAAAAGAAAATAGAACAGAAAAACAAAGTTTTCTTCATTATCTAAAACACAATCGCTACAGAAACAGAAGAATACCATCCAGAACAGCAAAAAACCTCAAGCAGATTAAAAAGCAAGGAAGAGAACTAGGTGAACCACAGTTGGTGTGTTAAATTGAAACTGGAGCACTGCTTAAGTTCTCCCCAGTCAGGATCACCAACTACTGCAGGTTCTGTGTGCAACACCTGCTGAGTGGCATCTTTGAAAAACTGTTACGAGATTAAATGTCCAATCCCAAGACATGTAGATAACATTGACTAAATGCACTGTCAGCTGTAAACAGGATTATTCACAACACAGTAACCTTCAGTCTTTACAGGATGAGGGAAAAATGGGTAATGCAGCGATATGTTGTCACTCCAGATGAAAGCAGGAGTGAAATATGTACCTTCGAACACGTATTATTTTCCCAAACAATCTACCAGCAATAATGCAGAAGAACAAACTAGTTTCATAATACATCATTTTAAAAAATCAAGAATTCGTAACGTTAAAGACAACGAAACCATATGATAACAGTACTTTGTCAGACTTTTGCTACAATACAAAAGAACCCTTCAAAATACTACCGCTGCAAAATACTACTATTTCCTACAGACTCATGGATGCTTTTTTCCGAGCCAGTTAGAATGTTCACTTCTGTATTTATTTTGTTCATTTAAGCACTTGTATGTGGAAAGCACAGCACAAGTATACTTACTCTGTGTATAAATCTTCTATCATTGCAACGACAATGACTATAAGAGAGACAGCAAAAATCTGACAACCAGAGCCAATCAGTGATGAGAATATTAGAGGATGACTGGACGGTCTAAAAACGTCTCCATGGACCTGCTTCCACCCATACTCATCACCTAGATCTCTGTCCTAGGAACGACAACAAGAGAAAGTCTAGTCATTATAATTAAATAAACATTATCATAAATAGACAAACACACAAGCTAGGCACTAATTAAAGATTTAATTTAGTAAAGCAATTGCTAAGTGTATGACTTTTTTCCTAGATTTGATGCATTCAGGAGAGTTTATCCTTCAGGCGCTTATTAAGATGACAAAAAATACTACTTGACTGCAGGATACAGTAAAATCTAATAGATTCCCTTCCTGTCCCTAAAATGCTCTGAAGTGCTCAGAAGCACACGCAGGCTTCTGTTACATACTCAGAATGGGTCTCATTTAACCTAAATGTGGATACGAACATTAACGCAGCGAACACAGACAGAATTCTGGGTCACAGACTAGGAACACCTCATAAGGAAAACCAGTAACTTTCAAGACACCCACAGGGAATTTTCTGTCCAACTGACGAAAGCCATTCAATTGCAGCTAACACAACGAATGTATGAAAAAAGGATTATTAAGCCCAAAATAAAAATGTTAATGCAGATCTTACCATATCATCCATTTCTTCCTCCTTGCTGTATCTTGCATAATCCTTTCGCAAAGTTCTCATTAATATCATAGACACTAGGCCAACCAGAAAGATCACCATCATGAAAGAATTGAAAATTGAAAACCAGTGAATCTACAAAAAGAAAACACACCCTGAAGATTTCGAGCCATAAAAGTGTTTCAAATTCATTCCAACGTAGATAAGTTATTGCTTATTAGGACAGCTTGCCAGTACTAGCTAACTAACAATAAACCACAGTGTAAACAACACTACATTGGTAGAAAGTTCCACTAGAACCAGCCTGTGAAACACTACACAAAGTTTTTCAACAGCCAAACTTCCCTGTGACCAAGTTATTGCAAATCACGTAAGCACCAGCAAAGTTTGAACAACTCTATGCATGCTTCCTTGGGCTAAGTAAAGGCAGAGTGTACTGCAACCTTCCTAAAGGGTTTTAATCTAGTACAAGGTATGTTCACAGTCAGAAAACCAAAGGAACAATTGCTCTGCACAGGACTAAAATGTGCAGCAGCATTATTCTGCCTCTGACAAGCACGCTTTCCAGCTTTTTTTGTTTGTTTGTTTTTACCAAGCTCCCAACAGAATGTAAAACTTCCAACTTTGGGCAGAAGCACAGCTCGGTATGCTGCCCTCAAGGAGTCTGTAATGACAGGCTTAAACCATCACAACCGATGGGATCGTTGTGCTTTGCATTTACTTCAGTCAGAAGGGTACGTACGGCCAACTGCAGTTATTCAGCCGACAAGGAGCGGAGTTGTGCACTTTTATCTCTGGGAATTGATCACTTCTGAGCAAGTGAATGTGTTTACCTGAACCGCCCTGTATTTGCTGCAGGTTTGAAGCTTGCACAGACATTTACTGAAGCACTTCAGCAAACTGGAATCATCTTATTATAGCATCAGGACTATCACTTAAAACCTGCAGTCCTAGACCTGCCTGTCTCATTGTCCCAGAACACCTCGCCGCTCACAGCAGTACCAGCAGGCTCCTGTCGGCATCATTATTGTCACACTAACAAGAATTAAAATTTCACAAGACCTACAATGTTTCTTTAACACTTGCTGGATGAGATGAAAACCCACAGATTGAGATCTACAGGCCATACCAAAGATGTGAGAAACAATAAACAGTAAAGCTAATTAAAAAAAATAATTATCTTGATTTTTCATTTTATTTAAAATAACCTTCTGTTGCCTAGTAGCTTTATGCCAAATCAATTGGATTCTATGCAGAAAGCTTCTATACTGCTTACTGTACTGCAATTTAAGTGCCAGAAAGCTACTTCAATTAAGTTAATTTTCTCATTCTCAAGAAGTTTACCATACAGCAATATTGAATTTAAGCAGCTCAGCATAATTAAGGTTTTTGTTGGCCACTGGATGGCCAGTGCTTCAAAGAATTACATTCAAAGTGTCTGTGGAAAATTAAATGTAGAGATATTCCCAACATCCACTTTATGATTTGATGCAACTGTTTAACCTCATGTATGTATTAAAAAAAAGGTACCATTTCCCAACTTCGTGCCACACAAACGATTTCTCAAGTTTATACAAAAGGAAAAGGCAGAAGCCAGCTTTGCCAGAGCATACAATGGGCAAGTGATCTAAAGAAACACAAAACCCCAAAACGCTCATTTCTAAAAACTGCACACTGCCTTTCGGCTTGAAATTCAGAGCAGCAAGGTGATGGGCAATTTCAGAAAGCTTAACAATACAGCGTGTGATGGTACCTATCTGCTTCAGCAAAAAAGATAACTTATGAAGCTAAAATTAGAATCCCATAAAAAAAAAAACAGCCAAGATACTGAGGAAACAAACACAACAAATAAAGGTGAAAGTTCAACACTGGTTGTTTCAAAACAGACCCACTGCTTCATTTTCTCTTTAGAAGAACAGTAATGGGTGCAGTCATAAAAAATTCCACGACATCTTCTGAACTACCACAACCACCTCAGAGGGATATTTTGTAAGGCTGTCTTAGAACAGTACATACTCTGTGCTGAAAGAAAGATGGGTCAAGGTACTTGTCAAATCGATCTTCAAATTTCACATCTGACTTCTTCCATTTCACCTAAAGAGAGAAAAGTTTACAGTTGTGAAGCTCATTATAATACATTCAACTATAATCACACAAACCCAAAACACATTTTTTAAATTATCTACTTCAGTATGCATAAAGGTTTGGGCAAAAGCAACGCTGATGTTCTTTAAGACTGCTATCCACAGGTCAGACACAGAACAGACACCAGCCACCTTCCCTGTGCATACATTTGGGAACAAGGAAGAATCAGTCTTCCAGTCTCTCAGCTGCCTGCTGTCTCTGCCTGACTGTTGTATTTGTCAGTTGGAAGTTTGCACCTTTGATCAAACTCTCTTCGTGATAACAGAAGGCACTCAAAGATACTCTTACTGGTGGTGCCCAAATTAAAATCCAAATGACTCTACTTCCAGTTTTGTCAAGTGAACAGTTGATGGTTTTCCACAACAGGAAAACCATAGCTGATGGTTTTCCACAGTACATATTGGTAAAATGATTAATTGTCTTGAATCGCTTTGGGGTAACATTTCAGAAAAAATGTTAGAGAAAGAAAGCTTGTTTAAATACATTCAAGAATGATGTGCTAGAGAGCAGAGGAATTTTTCCAAGGATTGTTTGCTGACTGCACGCTCCCCTTCTCGCCACTGCCACGCACTGAGCTGTTTGGAAGGAGGCTTGTAGAGAACATTACCAATGCCGCATTAAGCCACAAAAACAGCAGTTGCAGAAGTAATCTGTTTTGCTGCCATGCATTCAAACTGGTATCAAGTCACAATAATTTCTTGCACTCAAATTCTCCGAGTACAGTGTCAAGGAAAAAAGAAGCAGGCCAGCAGAAGCGGAGGGAGATGAGAAGATACATGACAAAGTTTAAAATAGATGCCAAGAGGAAAGAAAAGGGCAAATTTCTAAGATAAATTTTGAAATAGAAACAATTTGAGAAAGCACAGAAAAAAAGAATTATCTGCACTTCAGACTACATGACTTGTTCAACATCAGACATGTTAACAGTGGCAAGAATATCCACTGAAATGAGATCGTATGCTGACACCTACTGCTAACATACTGTAGAAAACCAACGCATTACCAACGAGTTTCCGTACACAAGTGTGGGGAATGTGAGAGAAGTGATCCATTAGAGATTTAAGTCAAATAAACAAGGAAGAAACATCTAAAACTTTCATTCATTACCACAGAACAGTAAATGTTCTTTATTCATTACTTTTTATCATAGCAATTCAACAGAAAAGCAGAAAGCTTCAGAGAAAACCTTATAAATACGGCTACACAAATAAGACAAATTTCTACTGCAACTGCACAAATAAAGTAAGCATTAATACTAATTGCCTACAAAATACAAACGTTTACAGCAGGTTTTGCTCATAGCTCAGGATCCAGCTCAAATCTGCGACACAAATGTCACTGCTTCAAACATTAAGGAGATACACAAACACCCCGGGGACCCTCTATCCTTCTAGTCTCTGCATCTTTTAGGACATCTTCCTTTCCTAATAAAACACTTCTTGCAGATCTTAGAAGCTTCGGTATGCTTCAAGTATTTCAAAAATCATCATTTTACATTTACTCTTAATAAACCTATCAAGTTTTTTTTCAGAAATGAAAAAAACAGTTGAATAAGAAAAGACCTGTCTTCCTCTAATACAGCTTTACATCCATACACAGGTATACAAGTAACTATTTCTGAACTCTTCTGCCGTGTGAAGTTTCTGATCACACACGCATCACCAGATTACTTACTGAATACGACATCTGGATTTTTGTATTTGGTACCAGTTTCACCTTTCCTTCACTGGTCAGATTGACATCCACAATTCTATTTCCATTGTAACCTATTTCAAGTTTTTTGTAAGTCCAAAGGTAATAATCTTCCCCATTTTCATCTGCTTCTCCAACAATGCCTGCATAGGAAACAAGTGTAAACATCTATTACAGTTTGCTTTACAAATGTTATGCAACTACGTTTAACAATATAGATTACTAAAGGTTTGGCAGCTAAAAAGCAATATTACTATAGTAAAGAGAACAGAGCAGACCTTATCTTCTTCTTTTCAAATGCAATACCTGGACCACAGCTTCAACCACAGCTATCTGCAAGAAGCATTTTGTAATGGCACCATAGCACGCAGCTACAAATGCTGCATGAGAAACACAAGAAGTAACAATTCCTCTGATTTTATTTGTACTTCTTGCCAGATAAAGCTGAATACAGACTTAAGTTCTATGAACACTACTTAGCTCTGGACCTCTATACTTCCCTATCATCTTGTCCAATCTATCCCTCACTCATTCCTTTTCCTTTTCAAAACTCTGCTTTCACTCTGTTCTTAGTTGATCCGTCAGCACACACTTTTTGCTCTCATTTGTACAGGATGCTTGCCAAGAAACATAGTTCCTGTCTACTCTCTCTGTTACTCTCACTACAAATAAGTGAATGAAAATTCATCATTTACCTAAAGATTCTTGATTACCTCCAACATGGACCACTGCTCAGATGTTCCTGGAGCATGAGAGCACGCTCAACCTAACTCATTAATAGCCATGATTAAGTTTGTGTTTATTAATAACTTCCTGCAGTGTTTAACTTGCCACAAAAATTTCCGAGAATGTAGTATGATGAAAGAAAACAAGAAGTCATTATCTGTAACGTCAAGAGCATCGCACAAAAGATGACATGCAAGATGGAAAATATATTGGTCACAATAAAAGCACCCAGAATATACAAAGGTGGGGAGAGCGAGAGAGTAAGCAGGGGAAAGACATGAAACAGGCTGTCACAAAGAAGCAGGTGTGTGAAGGAATGGCACTTCCGTGTTACCTCTGTTTTTTCCTTTTTACTGTCATATTTTTTATTCAGGTTCATCTGTCAGAATTGTCTCATACATGCCACACATGAAACACGCACCAGTTCGAGCCTATGCCGCGCAGCCTAACACCTGACGTACCATCTGCTCCCATGGTATTATCAAAACAATGACAAAATCTCCCTCTAAACCACTTAAAGGACATTCACTGTCTGAAGGAGTGAACTCATACAGTGCTCCATGTACTTAGGGAGATGGCCAGAAATGGAGCAGTCAAACGGACAGCCACTCCACTATGAGACAGTGATGCAGGAAAAAATAGAAAACGGAATCTTTTTATCTGAATGTACTTACAAAGAGTTGGTTGCCCTTTTCAGGTCAGAAAATAAAGTGCGCATTTTCCAAAGCCTTCAAACAGCAGTTTGAAGTCATTATGTTTAGTTACCAACAGTTAATAAAAGGTGTCTTATGCCTGGGCTTTACTGAAAGTGGGATGCTTCTTACTGGATATGCTGAAGACTTAAAAAAGGGTAATTTTGAATATTAACGGTTGTGCATGTCACACTGACTTTAACATTAGTAAGCCTTACCAAGGTGGAAAACCAGGAAGAACCTAAAACATGAATTTTGCCAGGAGACAGAAAGAACGCTACAAAACCATCAGGATGAGCCCAGAGAAGTGGGTGGTCTCCTTTAAGAACAAAATTAAACAGAAGCTGCCTAGAATTCTCAGCAGACTTTTAACACCATTCTGAACCCTTTTCTTCAAGCTGTTCGTAGAATACAGAAATTCTGTAATCACCAATTAACTACCAGAACATGATGCCCTGGTTCCAAAACAAAACTCTTAAAACCAGCTTCTTAATGTCAGATCAAAGGTGATACTCAGATTCTGGATGTTTGTAAGCTGTAGCATTAGGAACAGCTTCTTCTGTACACGAAGCATGCTACTGAGAAACATTAAAAACATCAGATTCACATTAAATGGGATTTTTCAGTTCGGACCACAAAATTCTGTATGCAGAAAGTTTAGTAAATCTATTTGTTCTTCTGTATTTGAGGGGAGAAAAAAAAAGTTCCAAAGTAAAATGAGAGCAATTAGTCCTGGGGGGAAAAAAGTCTTCAAGATGACCTAGTCACACAGGGCTCCAAAGGAGTCAGCTTGGCATCCATCAGCAGTCTAAAGCTGCCATTAGTCTAGAAAATGTTTGGTTTTCCTCTTTCGAAATGCCAAAATCATGAAAAAAAAATATATTGTGGCAACAACTGTCACTTTTTAAAAAGTTTACAAGTAGTAGCACAAGAAATGTAGTAAAGGCCCCACTGATCAATTAGCCCTGCCACAGAGCAGTTACACACACTGCAAATCAGCTGAAAAGAACCAAGATGCAAAGACAGTTTGTCAGACACTCTGATGTATCTTTTAAAAAGACAACAAACAAATAAAAGAAAGAAAAAGAAGAGCCTTCTTAATAGGTAAATAAATAAGACTCCAGCATTTCAGGCTGGGACTCATGTCTCAAAAGCCAGTTACTTTCTAAAAACATCTAAAATCATGAGAAAGAGTTGAAAAAACCTAGCCTCTGTCAGCAAGGAGATATGACGGGTAGCATCATTCAGCATACCACCTATCAAAGGTAACACGCCATCCGGCTCAAACTGTATTTTTGTAGGTATTGAGGGGTTTTGTTTATTTTTGGGTTTTATACCTTTCTCTGAATACAGACGACAAAGACCTTACTGTAACAGTGTTTTGTGGTGCTTTTCCTTTCCCTTCAGTTTTCATCTACAACAGGGAGGCGAGGAGGGTTTGGGGAGGTTTGGTTGATTGCTACCACTGTAAAGTGAAAACTGCTATCTGCTGGGCATTCTTAGCTTAAAAGACAACAGCAATAAGGCCACACAACATTGATTTAACACACAAGCACTTCCAGACCAGATTAATAATACTCAGCAAAAACAATTTTAAGAACTGTATAGGAACATGTCAAATAAAACAATTTCATATAACCACAGACTGCACAAGCAAAGCTGTTAAAAGCCACTAAGTTACCATAAAAGCAAACCTAATAGCTCCTGTGTTATTAGCTAACAAAATAATGCTGAGCATGTTTTCTTGAAGCTGTGATTCATGAACAGACCAACACGGACCTTATCGCTGACCTAATTACCATTTACTTGAACATTTAAAAGAAGAATGCAACCCTAAGAACTTAGTATCACTAAATTGGTTCTTGAGAAAGAAAAATGCTTTTCACTGTTCGTGTAATTCATTAGTACTACTCCCCCAACTCTTCTTTCAAAGAAATAATCCTTCAACTTCTTTGTGTTATTTGGTTACACAAATTCTACATGCTTGTGAAATTCTTGTAATGAAGCTTATTCGTTCATGGCTCCAGGAAACCCACCAGCCCCTTGTGCTGTAACCCTGCAGCTGTGATCTAATCGTTAATGCAACGTATCACTCACCCCATATTGGCAAGTCATCAATATACATCTGGTACCAATAGTGATTTTTGATAGCATACACAAAGGCCTCTCTTCTTCCTTTGTCCAGGTCAATTTCACAGTAGGTAGTCTGCATTACATCCTCTGCAAAAAAATTAAAGCGCTGTTAATGATTTATTAATGAGTTGGCTCAAAATGAACACAAGCCAAGCAGACAGAGGAATGGGCACTGCTGGAGTCTTTACCTCCTCTTGGCTACACTGAAGTAGGTAACAGAAAAGGATATTTAAAACAGAGCCCTAAGAGCAATTACACAATTGTTCTTGTAATTCCAGCCTTCCAAATGAAGAAGCTTCCCACTGACTGGATAAGGAATGGTTACAGAGTATTCTTGCGCTTTTATTTCACACAAGATCCAAATCCATTTGCTGATGGTAGCTTTATTTGGACAGATAGTGAGAACACTTTAACACTTTAAGAAGTATGACATTATTAACAAATACATAAAACTCTGTATGACATTAACTCTTCATTTCAGTATTTTCAGGCTCATTGACCGTTCCTGTTGGCACTAGGAACACTGCTCATTATGAAGTAGAGTATTTTAAAGTTCTGAGCAATTTTCAAGAAACTGGCTTACAGGAAGAAATAGGCAGAGGCAGAGAAAAAAAAAGACAGAAAACAGAAGTAGGAACAATGCAAAGAACGGACAAGAGGCTACATTTGGAAATAAAATAAAACCATCTTTTGAAGACAGAAAGTGATTTTGCAGCATCTACAGTTCATAAGTAATGCAGTTAACAGCCACGCTTTCACGCCTCAATTTCCCTTCCAAGCTAAAGGCAAGAAAAGGGCTCACGTACAAGAACTCCCGCAGCAATGGATTTAGAGACAAAAAGTAACAGCAGCTTCTGTGTGAATGTTTTCACTCTTCAAATAGTAAGAAATAGGCAATGTAAACAAATTCCAGACTCCTCGTCCCTCTTTTGTTATCACAGAGAACTGTGACCCATTCCTAGTAGACAGTATTAATTTGCACCCAAAGTAAAGCTCTATTTTATATTGAAATTCAGTTTACTTGAGCTCTCCTACACACTACTGCAACATAAAGCTCAAAAAGAAAATTGAAACACCTGCACAGAAAAAGCACTGATAAGTAGAATATTGCCAACACAAAACATACTTTCTCTGATGACAACAGGTTGTGAAAACAAAAATATGGACAGCATCTCTGGTCAAGCAAAACAGAGGTAGAGCCTGACGAAGCAAGACAGCAGGAAACCAACCAACAGCAGCCCTGCATAGCTGCAATAACTTCCAATAGCCCGGGGAGAAAACAGTGCCACTGCCTATTCTGTAGTGGATGCTACTCTTCCTCCTATTTCTCAGGGAAACATCACACTTCTCCATTTTTGTTTCTTCCAACATCTAATGAGTGCATTCCAAGCCTCATATGCACAATGGAAAAAAAAAAAAAACATTTTCCAGATTGACTTATTAGGCAATAAACATTTTGCTGCTCTGAAGTCACTTAGAAGGCTGGGAACAAAGGGAAAAACAAAACCATTCTACTCAGCATTCTCAAGCATTCATGGGGTACAGCCCCAAGATCCATACTGATACAATTAGGAGAGGAAAGTCATTAAAGCTGGCACCACAATGTAAACAGACTTACAAATTCAGGCCTCCATTTCCATTTATGCCTCTGCTGAGCCAGGTCCTACACTTTTTGGACTATGTTAACCAAAAAAAAAAAAAAAAAAGGCCTCTCCTTAGCATTTTTTCCACTTTAATTAATGTCAAGATGACTCAAAGAATCTGTTAAAGGGGGGGAAAGGAAGACAAGGAAAGAAAAAAAAGCAAGTACCTACCTTCTGGATTTGTTGCTAAGTAGGGGATTAAGACTTTCCAAAATACTTGGCACTTTATTGCCGCTCTCTGGCAGTCTCATACAACACTCCAGTAATAGATAACCCCCTCCTGGTGTTCAATTTTACTCACATAGGATTCTTCAAGACACAGAGGTCAAATAGAAGTATACTATGAATTAAAATAGGGGGCACTGCATAGCACAGCACACAGAAGCCTGACCTAGGGGAAGTGGCAAGGGACCAGGCTATTTTTTAAGCAGGTCTCTAACTTGCCTCTATGGTTCACCACACAGCTACACAAATGGCTGTACCAGCACAACTAAGGACAGCACAAGGATGGGAGCAAGTCCTACTACTAAAATAAAATAACACGAACTACACATACATACTCTGTTTAGAGACCTTTCCCATTTTAGCCTGAACATGGCAGCCTTTGTTTGCAGCTATTAACTAAAACAAATTTGGTATTGGATTATAACCTACTGTCAAGTTCCTCCACAGGCTTTCAGATCCCAGGAATTTGCTTTTTGTGCTAACTGAAATGAGTCAGTCTGCATTCAATCCTCTGGGATGTAAATACTGGCTTTTGCTGCTGTAAAGACTTTGAAATATCATTTGAAAGGAAAGAACTGCACTGATGTCCAACTTAGGCTGCAGACAGCAGCATGCCGCCAAAGCTGTCCTCCTCCACTTCCACGGATTTTCCCCCCAGTATCCAGAATACCAAAAAGATCTCACAGCAATATAACAATCAGATGTGGATCAACTACGTTACAAGTTAATCCAGTGCACACACAGGAAAAGCCAACAGTATTAATAGAAACATACTCACTTAACTGTTGTAAAATATATCTGTGTGATTTTAATAGCAGAAAATTCACTCTCAGCCATGCTATGCAGCACAGTTCCTCCCACCCCCCACAGCAATTCCTCCAAAAAGGACAGGCAAGGGGAATGAAGACAAGTGCTCCTTTCTCCAGCCATCAAAAATGCTGAAGACGTAATTTAGTTACAGAACAGGATCAGATGGCCAAGCTTAAGCCCGCTGTGTGAAATGATTAAACGAAAGTAGCTTAGAGCAGCATTCGGTGGCTGGGGCAGCTGAAGACTACTTCAACCCAGCTTTACCAGATCTAAAGCTGTGCCTTTGTTAGATCTTTTTATCCAAGTCATGGCTGCAAGAGAAATGCAAAGTTGGAGATAGCTATTGTGTAATGTCTACATCACAGATGCCAAAGAGGTGACGTCTGCTATCTAACACAGCTTCAGTACCATCAGTAGCACGATAACAATAAGTTGTAGAGGTATGAAAGCAAGGCTTATTACAAAAGGAGGTGCACTCACACAAGAGTTCACATTTCCTATGAAGTCTGATCAATTAGGTTTCGTTTAGACATAAAACCATACAAAACCTTGTGTCTGACCATCTCCTAGCACAACACCGAACATCCCCCTGAATAGCCGCCGTATTCTCTAGAGGTGATGTGGAAGAGCAGTCTCGGGCAAGGAGATCTCATTCAGAAGTACATTAATTCAATATCATTCCTAAATCGGTGCAAAATATAAGCATGTTTAAAAAAAATCCTTTCCCCTTTACATTTATCTTCGCTAATTTGTATTGTACTAACGGCAATATCAAAATCATTATTTTTCTCATAGTTGTTGCCATGATGCTAATGTTCAATACGTTTAATAATCCAGTAGGTCTCAGGTGTGATGTGTAGAGGATGTCACTTCAAATGCTTAAGTACTGATAACTACTGCTACAATTAATTTGCGCTTGTTACTCTGAAATCTGAAAAAATTAATACTTTGAATAGCAGACTGCAGACAACAAAATAGAGCTGACTCCCATTCAGATTTCACTTCACGGATCCAAGCTGAAAGTATTAAACCTTCCCTCCTGATGCAGAAGCTGCAGGATGTCAGCTAATGGCAAAGAGATGGTCTTCATCTTTCATCATGAGGACACAGATTGTAAGGGAAAAATACTCGAAGTGCACACGGACAGCTCCCTTGCTCGTGCACACACACTGAGGCACCAAACAGCCACCACGTACCATCTACTTTACAGAAAACATCTGACCTGCAGCCACTTTGTCTTGGAGTTACATTCACCGCAGGTCCCATACAGATTAACAACCCACAAAGAGCAAATACGGGTTACTAAATAAATGTTAAAACAAATAACAAAGGACACAGATGAAGAGGAACTCCCCATGTGCAGGGAAATATAAGTTTAAGTGATTGGTAAGGTCATGTAAGGCCTAAACACCTGATTTATTTAAAAAAAAAAAAATACTTTCTATTGCACTCATTCAAATCCTGTTTTGAATGACATTACACACAGTCTGTCTGGAAGAATGTGCCCCAAAAGAGCAACTTGATTCTGGTCTGCACCAGCAAAACAATCAGAGGTGCGAAAAGGCACCTGAAAAAATAACACGGGCAGAAGACCCGCACCTTAAACCCTGGAGAAACTGCCCTCAATTTTTCTGCATAAAGAATACTTAGTAAAACATCTACAGTTTTCTGTGTAAAAACATCGGCACAAGCAGCTGTGAATCAGAACTTGGAAGGAAACCTCAAAGGAAAATAAAACAAGGAAAATAGGTTTACCTGTTGTTAAGGACCATAGAAGACAACAGACACACTAAACTGGCAGGGACATCATCAAAAGCAAACAAATCATGAGGCACAAACACCACAGCACTTTCTGCATTCTGAATTCTAGTTAGTCTGCAATTAATTCATCTCCGTACAGTTCACTGCAAAAGAGACTCAGCCAAACAGGAATGGTACCAGTTTCTACGTGTTGAGGAGCTGGAGGCTCAGAGTCACCGCAGCTCTACTTATTTTTGTGTAAGAAAACAGGCATTAGGTATCTTTTTTCTAAGTGTTACATGAATGTTACTGAAACAAGAATTTCTCCATTATTGAAGCATTTTATGGAAGTATTTGAGACTATTCACAGAAGAAAGGACATGTCTAATGCTTTGTCTCTTCTGCCATTTCTGGGAGAAACATGCAAACGTTCTGAAAGGATAAACCACACAGAGCTACAGGCTATGAAGTGGTTATGAGAGGAGACGAGATAAACTGAAACTTGAATCTACTTCATCTGTTCCCTCAGGAGGAACAAACAAGCTTCACAAACCTAAGCCAACCTGAATAGAGCATGTGCTTCTGGGATGACAGAGGCTCTAGTTTTTTTTCACCTCTGCAGAAGAAACATTTTCAACCATCTCAACCAGCTGCTGAAGTCAAGCCAGTCCATCTCCTTCCCTCGATATCATCTCAGCACTTCCACTATGAAAGCAGACTACAAAGTTACTACCTTCAGGTCCATAAGGAAACAGGCGGGTCCAGGAAGGAAGTGCTGAGCAGTGAGGACCAGCACAAGCTGCTGCAGTACGCCCAGGCTCGCACTAGCAAAAAGTTCACAATGACAGGGCAACAAACTAACCATGGCTAATCTTCAGAAAATAAACTGAGGGAGGGGGGAATACAACAGCGAAGTAAACCTTATTTTGTTTTAGGAGCAGGATGGAGAAAGCGTCCCCATCCATAACAGCATTAACGTCTTTTCAATCTGGTGATGCATCTGGAGGGTACACTTCTCTCTGGAATAACACAATCTCTTCGCAGAGATGTGACAATCAGAGGGAGTAAAACTTAGAACATAACTGGCTGTAAAAATAAACATTTGTGTTCGTACAACAGAAGTTTGGCTTAATCTCCACAGCCATGCTGAATTGCTGCCAGCTGCCCTCTCTGTTTTTATCAGTTTGTTTCTGAATGTATTCTACAAACTTTGACAGGAAAGCTATTTCCCTCACACTGATTAAAATTTTCAACAGGCTACAAGTCTTGCAAAGAAGCAACAGGACTGTTTCCTAGTGCTTGTAAAGGCACACTTCACTTCTCAAATGACAGATTCAGATTCAAACTCCTTTACTGCTGAGATGCAATGGCTTATGCAACTTAAAACTTTTTGAAGAATGTATGGTTTTAACAAACTTGTAATTATTTATTCAATTTATCCAACTTATAATAAAAGAATAATCAAGTCTCTTATTTTGGAATGTCCGATTCTGGACAAAACTTTTATAATCTACAGAAGCTAAGTTCCCATGTGATGGCAAATGGTCAGACAAGAGACATTATGCTTAAGTTTTCTATCCAGTTAAGCACTGGTGATGCAATAAAGTGTAGCCCTAAAGGTAAAAAACAAACGAACAACAAAAAAAAAAACCCCACTGCCACCGTATATATATATAAAATAAACACAGACTTCCAAACTGGATTAAACACAAATGTTAAATTCAATATAAACAAAAAAAATCTGTTATTATTTGAAGCTCTGCAACTACCAGTGCCAGCATCTGGAAGGACGCTGGGTACCAAAGAACACAGTCCAGAGGAATACTGCAATAGAAGACTCAGCCACTAACACCAAGAAATGCATCTGCAAAAAGAAGTTAGAGCCAATATTTTACAATAAAAGTATTTGTCAAAGGTATTTTAAAGTAGATAGCAAACATACAGATACAGTGATTAATTTTGTGTTAGGGTAGGAGCTTGAGGTGTTGAGCACCTGCTTTTCCTTTCCAGACACAGAAGATTTGCAAGTATTCAACACCATCAAAAAAAATTACAGAATATTAATTCCAGTAAATATATTTTTAATCGTTCATAAGCAGAAAGGTTGGATTTACTCCATAAAAGTTAATCAGTTATTTCAGAAGCACATATCTGCTGCAAGCATCTTCCTTAAGGGGCAAATTGAAAAGCCAACAGCAGAAGGCAACCTTGCAGGGCATTTGAAGCAACAATGTAAGACACTCGGTTGCTGGCAGCAACTCACTTTCAGCTCTTCTAACTCCAAAATCCAATGTTACAGGTTCATGGGGTTTGTTTTGTTTTGTTTTAAAGTGATCATGCACTTTGAGATGCTTACCTTTAAATTTGATGTCAAGACCACTAAATTCCAATTCCACTCCTTGAAGTGCTTCTCCTAGGGTTTCGTGGTAATGGCTGATGCTTTTTTTTGATCCCACACAGAAAGGAAGAGAGAAGTATTTGTACGTTTCTTGGCGATTGTGATAGGGTCCTACTGTGTTCATCCATAAAACAACTTCCTCTTTGTCTTGGTACTGAAAGATAAAGTCATTGAGCTAGATGAGAAGCACAGCAGATTAAAAATATTCTAGAATGTCTCTTATTCATATAGCTACCACAGCAGGACGGCTTGTGAGCAATGGTTACTTTTAAAGACAGTCTGGTGTTTTTGTCTTATGGGTGTCAGTAGATTTAGAACAAGATTTTCAGCCTGCTTTCCGATGAAATAAAAAGTTTAGCTAAGAGACTACCGCTGAAGTATCAGAAGAGCACTAAACAAACTGAAAAAGCAGAAGACACAGAGAGATGAACTGGAGAAAAACAGAAGTTTCAAACAAACTTTATAAAGGTTTTGGGGAAATATGCATCAGTTAAAAGCAAAGCTCCATGCATCTCCACTGAGAGTAAAGTAGTATCAAAATTTGTTAAACAAAACCTTAGCAAGCAAATCAGGCAGTCAACCCATGGTGACAGATACACTGCGTTTTCCTAAAATACAAATTCTCTTCATTTTTGTAGTAGTACATTACACTAAAAAAAAAAAAAATCCTCAGCAGCAAGCAATGCCTTACACAAAGCCCTAAAACTCAGCTGTGCCGTACCTACAGTAGCCAAAAGACAGAGCTGTCAGACAGCAGGACTGTATTTTGATACATTTCCAGCATTCTCACTGTGAAAAAGCAGACTGGCAATGAGTCTGGTGGTTGCCACAGATTCTTTGTGGGAACAACCAGCTTTAACTTTCCACAGCTACTGTCAGCCAGCCCAACTGACTCCTTGGCTAGCGGCCAGCAGGACTTGTTGGCTGGTGCTGGAGAGAAATTTTTATAGCTGTTCATCTATCAGTATTCCAACATTGCCTGAAATCAGGAAAATTAAGTGATTTGAAATCATTACACTGCATCCAAATGCATCTGGAGGAGGTACCAGGTTTGTAGATCATTACAAAGTCTCTCACCCCCAAAATAACTCCTTCACCTGCTGTGAATTCAGTAGAGGAGGAGGCAGTGATCTAACTTTTAAGGCAGAAAGAAACTGTTTGTAACTGTTCACACCTGCAACCATGCTCACCATACAGACCCTGATGTTTTAAAGTACACCTGAATACAATACTATTTTACAATCAATTTGCAAATACCAAACACATCGGAGAGGATACAGAAGTCAGCTGTTAATTAGCCTGTTTCACAGAGCACAGCTGAAATATTGAATACAGGTCTCCATCTCCCTGTTTAACAAGTGAAAAAAGGTTCTTCAGCTCCACTTATTTTGAACAACCACTGTCATACCAACTGGTTAACTCAAACCATTAGCTACACTTGGAACGCACTAAATTCTTCAGATAAGGCACTTAAAAGCTAAAGTCAAACATCAAACAAGCGTGATTGGGGAAACACTTTTATTCCTTTATACAGACACATCACCTCAATCACAAGCCTCATCATCTTTGTTTCCAAAAATACGTCCTTTTATGTGAGTGATCTCCAACAAGGAGTTGTAAACACCTCACCAATGTCACTGGGAACAGCCGCAGAGCCCCGGCCTTCAGCAGTTTCACACAGCTGGCCGTGAAAGGTACACACATGCTGAGAAACAGTTCTGAAGGGTAAAGAGCACCAGCAAGGGAAAAAAAGAAAAAGTAAACAGTGCAGCAAGAGAAAGTAGACATTCCTCCTCTCTGCCAGCAACCAGAAAGGTTATACCAGTGCAGTGCATTCATCTAAATTCCAATAGATGCTGGGAGAGAAGGAAAAAAAAAAAAAAGTTCCAGCCCCCTCATCAGCAGATAGCAGGATCTGCACCAGCACCGACCGCCCTCAGCTCCTGCCAGGGGAGCAAGGGACTCGTGGGTCCACATCTCTTCTGTCCTTATGCCTAGATCATCTTTTGTTTCTTCCTCTAGCAGCTGCAGAACATATTTATAGCCCTTTCCCAGAGGAGTCATAACTTGTCCAGACGTCAAGGCAGCATTACTCCTTGTAACGCAACAGCTTACATGTAACCCAAGCTAGGTCTCTGCACAGCCTTTACTCGTGGGACACGACAACATCCTCAGGTCTGTGAATTCATCTTTGACGCTGTCTGAAAAAAGGCCGCACTGACCATTGTTTGGGTTAGCTACTCGTTTCTGCCTTGCTTCATACTGACTTGGGAATCCTGCATTTCTGGAGCCGATCACCTTCAAGTGACAGAAACCAACTTCTACACATAGAGCAGCTGAAGCATCTAGCTGTAGGCAGTGAACTTCCCCCTAAAGAAAACACAGTCATAATCGAAGATACACGAAAGAAAACATCTCTGCCTTGTTCCAGGAAGTCCATAACACAGACAGCCACAACACTCCGTCTTAAAATGTCTCACCGAGCCTCATTTTGTGCTGCAGCCCAAAGAGTCCAGCACAGTCTGCCATGAGCTACGTTGCTTTCCCACATCAGAAAGCTGCCCATTTGTTTCTCTCAGTTAAGTATACTGCCAGCCTTCCGCAACCAACTTCTTCATGGCTTCCTTTTGTATAAAACAGATCTTCCCTTGGCCGCTGAAGCCCCAACATTAAGTCACAAAGTAGGGACAAAGTCACTGGGGCATCCCCATGAAGCCCAACATCACCTTCTCATTCTTTAGATGCCAGAAGATGCAAGAAGATGCATCCAGGGCTCATTCTACAAAGCCTTTTTTTAAGTGGAAGCGTAATTCAGTGACAAGGAACTCAGTGGTACCCAGGAGCTCAAGTAGTTTTTTGCATTACCCCTTCCCAACAGGAAAGTGCCTGCAACAAGTAGCAGTGGCAAAGCACTTACAGAAAACAAGTCTTATTTGGACAAGACAAAGAAACAGAGTATCTTCTCAGACTGTTCTGGCACCTATATCGTCTGTCACCTTCCAACAAAAACATCAGAGCAGGAAAGAGATCACATAAAACAAGTAGCTAACTACAAAACCTGGTTTTGTGGGAACCACAGCACTCGGGTATGCTCCATCAGCACTGGCAACATTTGGGCGGCTCATTCACTGAGTCTTGCAGTGGTTTCAACTACCGTTATGTTCCTTTGTATATTCTTTCAGGGTATTTGAAGTCCCTTGCAGCATGTGGGGAACCGAAGGCCATAGAAAACAGGAAGAAAATCCCAGCTCCATAGTACCGTCGTCCATTCTCAGCAGAAAGAACAAACTGAAGAAACTACTTCAATGACCAGGCACAGATACAGCGGACAGCACAACCAAACAGAACGCTGAATTTTTCTTGTTTCTGTTCTGATATTGGCTGGTGAACAACTGTTCAGCTACGCCTTCTGAGTTTTGAATGCACCAGAGCGAATCAAAAGCCTACAACCTTTTGTCAGCCCTAACAGGCAAGTCACGGCACACAGTCAGTACCAACGTGGAGTCAGAGAGGATGTACAGCCTAAGGACTGCTTCTGAACAAGTACCATTCAGCAAGACCAAACTTGTGCAACCAACTGCAAGTGCAGTAGTTTCCTTCTCTTCTGCAACACAATTAGAAAGCAGAATACTTCCATTCACTGAGATTCCTACAGATTCCCATGAGACAAGAAAATATGTCGGTAGCTCCAGAAGTAATGCCTCCTATTTATTTCCATGGAAATAACAACAGATACAAAGAGCACAACAACACTATTTGACAGCAAATTCACAGCTACAGAACACTTTTTCAACACAGTCGCCACTATTAGGAATGCATTTGCACCAGTGATGAACAAGAGCCTGCATGCTGCCCTCATAAACACCTGCACCAGCGGAGGCAACCCACTGTCACCACCGCTGAAATGTACCATCACCGCCACCGCTTGGTCTCCAGAAACATTCAGCAAAGGTCAATGAATGTCAGTGGGTGCCATTTTTCCTGCGTGGAGGAATTCAGTTCCACACCTTTGCTTCATCCGCACTTCCATGTCAGAGGCCATTGTGTCAGACTGCCCCTCTGCTGCCATCTGTTACACAGCAATAAAGTGGAATGGAATATTGGTGGGAAGGTTCAGCCTCTACTGCCATACCACCAACATCTGCCTCTGATGACATGGGCCAGCACAATAAAAATAGGAGGCATTACTTTCGGAGCAGAGGCGCAGCCCTCATAGTATCAAGAACTTTATCAATACAGGCACAGAACCAACAAAAGAGAAGGCCAGCTGCAACGTACAAGAAGACCCATGCCAAGCATTCAACATGTTAAATTCTGTCTTCTTAAGAGATTTAAATGGAAATTTCTTGCTCCCATTACCCTTGCAATAGGAGTTTTGAGTCCTTGCTGGATCCATCACTGCTACAGGACTTTTAGAAAAGAAACCAAGACATTTCTGCTACAGCTATATCCAAACCACTGGTGCTCACAGCATGGGCAAGTAGTAATGAATAACACGTCAAATGGTAAAATAATTTGAAGTAAAATTCACAATCTGCAGAGTGGATTCCACATAATTTGATTTAATATCTATGGTTACACTTATGCATCAGTGCAACATTATCCTCTATGAGGACAAATGACATCTTCCTAATATGAAGGACTCATTTTGATGTACTCAAGTACAGCTATTCCAGAAATGCTGTTTTGTTCTTCCTTCTCTTTTGTCAATCGTCTGCACAGGATTAAACAGCAGAAAGGCAGCTTGCCATTGCCAGGAGATGGAACCCAGCGCCCTGCTAAGAGTACGGTTATCAGCAAGGCAACTCAGCAGATGCCACCACGTCAAAAAAGGTCACCAAAAGATGCTGCAACCTCCACTCTGGTGTCTGCATGTAGTAAGACTACAAAGCACAGTTTTATATACGTTCTACTTCCTGTAACTTAGGAAAAACACAGCATTCATTCTGTAGGCACAGCAAGTTTGACTTTGCAGCTTTTTGTGTAAAAAGAATTATTTCAACTGTGTGAAAACACAGTGGCAGCCTGAACGAGCCCCAGCAGCAGCACCATACCTGCCATGTGCTGGTGCAGTCTGACTGACGGGAGGTCAGTCTTCAGGAATCCTTCCCATAACTGACACAGAGGTGTTGGAGGACCAACCTGTGCCTCAAGTGCAAATGTAACTCTCACCCCAGCTGGGGACCTCTCTCAGGGCACCTCAAGACAGCCACCTGTGCAGGCTGGAGTGGCATTAACCTCATCCACACCTCAACAGGGCAGCACATTGCTGTCCCAGGGCACTGCAGAACGTTAACCGGGCAGGAAGCGAGCACAGCTTGTGTCATCCATGTGCCAACTTCCAACAGTTGACAATGCAACCACTGAAAACTCACATCTATGTGCCACCTTGAAGCTTAATGTGAACACAACCTCCATACACGGTTTTAGAACAACTCAAGCATGGCAGTGCTGGGTTTACCTTTGGCACAAGGCACAAATCCTTCCTCACCATTACCCAAAAGGCACTTCCAATGTGGAATGTAACCTAACATTCTCTTTGTACAACTGGAGAAATTAGTGTGGCAGCCCCACAAACAAACCATTTACCCTATAAAACCATAAAGGCTAGATTAAGTCAGTACATGAAGGGCTGCAGGAAAGGACACAACACTGGCAGGTTACTGATATTTTTCAACCATTAGAAGCACTTGGCAAAAGGAGATGGAGGCACAGAGGTTTACAACTACCAAATCTTATGTGATGATTCAGCAGAATGATTTCAAAAGAAGAGCTTCCTTCAGACACCCTGCAATTCTACTCCTTCTCTCAAGCTGAAGGTTGGAGCGAAGCTTCCCAGAAAGCACCGCCTTAAACATCAGCACTCATTTCAGGGGAAAAAAAGGAACAATATTATCTGTTATTGGCAGAGCAAAACTGCAGGAGCAGGACAGGAAATAACAGAGGCAGCAACCACGACTCAGCCATCAAGTAATATCCTAGGCTTCTGGCCCCCAGCATCCTACAGACAGGCTATCTATCAGGCTCTGAGATAACATGCAACTGCAGCTCGTATCCACAGTCAACTAAACTATGGATTTCAGCCTCATGTTCTCCTTCCGATAGAGCAGGTTATTTCTAGCAGCATCTTTACATTTCTCTCTGAATGCCAGTGCTCACCAAACGCAGCTCCAGCTGCACGAGCAGCAAGCCCCGAGCCCCTGCCCACGCAGTCCCCTCAGCACGGCACTGCCCGGCGCCAGGCACAGCGCGTCCTGCTTCCCCCTGCCTGTCTCACCTCTCCACAGCGGAGCCACGGGCACCTCATAGAGGGGTCAGGCAGCGCACAGCGTTGGGTGCAGAGAAGCAAGGATGTATTTTACACCTGCATGGAAATATTCTACGGCATTTCTCTAACTGACCGTTTACAGCTATGGTACAAATTTCATAGTTTCATGCGTTAATTTTAAACAAGCTTTACAGTCTCAAGGTTTGAACGCGCTCTATCAGGTTCTAAGTAGAGCAAAAACACTTGTCACGATCATTATAAATTAAGAGTTTTATTACTAGGTATAGGCTGTCTCGCGTATACTTTCTAGTATTTGTCATTTATTTCCATCTTACAAAGCATTAATAATTAAATTGAAGCAACATTAAAATCGAAACACTACCTACTGCCTTGACCGTTCTTCCACAACAAAGTCTGAGGGTATCTCCTACTATGTGGTGGCTGATGTTATCACCAGCTGCACCAGGTCTGGGCACAGCAGATAGGGGAGCCAAGCGCCAGGGGCAGCCCCCAGCCCCACAGCAGCCCTGCCCTGCAGGGCCGGGTGGCACTGCGATAAGGCCCCATCTCGCACCCATGCCGTCCCTGCCACAAGTGCACAGCAATGGCCAACAACTGGTGTAATTACCAGAACGCAGGTGAAAAGCAGGAACCTCATGCTCTGAAGCATGAAAATAAGCTGAAGAACTAGCAGGAAAGTTCTCAGTTAGCCTCTGACAAATCATCCTACCCCGGGCTGAAGCTGTGCTGATGCTCCTTGACAAGCAAGATTTTAAAGGCTGCGTCAAACCCCAGTTTCCTCTTTACTCACTATTGATTTTCAACAGCTAAGCCTTTATCACATATTGCATTTATTCTTTCACTGATTTTGAAGGGCTCACACGCACATTTAAGACAAAGCATGCCTTTCGAAAACGTTAGCTCTAGTTCCAACAAAGCCACCCACAGGCAGCACCTCCAGAAGCATCGCTGACACGCAGCCCAAGAGCTGAGCGCGGGCTCCGTTGTACAGCCACTGTCACATCTGCTTCTGCTTACAACCCAAAGGACAGAGGTGAAGCGCTAACGGCCAATTCGAACGCTATATGCAAAGCCACGTAGTACAACACCCGTAGTACCTCACAGCTATTGCGTGCTGTTCGTGTGACACGGGACAGCAGCAACAAAGGCGCTAAGGATCAGCGCAGTGCCAAGTGCAGGTCAGGACTCCCAAGCACTGAGCGTGCTGCATGCAGCTAAGATGCACCTGAAGTTACAGGTAACAGCTGGGCAGGCTGTAAGGACAGCCCCGGGCCCTCGGGCAGCCGAGTGCAGGAGCAAGGAGCTGCACTGAGGCCAGCAAGGAATCAGCAGCACCGCATGCTGCCATCAGTAGTGCCTGAAGGCAGCGAGAGGTCACACTGTAAGGAGCGCTGAACCCGTATGCCACCATTTCCCCTCACACTTCCCAAAAAGCAAGCAGAGCCTCCGAAATACAGCAGAGCACTTTGGTTACAGAAAGGTCCATCTTCCAACTGCAGTCGTTCTCACAACTGCAAATTCACAAAAATGCAGGATTTAAGGAACACTTCCTTGAGGCTCTTAATCCCAAAGTCAGCACGCTAACAGCATAATAGAAGTCACCTTCACGTTTCGCTTACGCCATTAACGCTTCCACCCCAACCTCCTTCCTGCACAACCTTAAACTTTCAAAATACCTCTGCAGGGAGACAGCCTTCCAAAAAAAGGACCTGTCCTCTCTCACCAACTATTCTTAACCGACCGTGTGATGCCACCGAGCTGGGCACCACGTGAGCCGCTGTGCCAAACCAGGGGACAGGGTTACACCAAGGGAGGGTTCAGTGATTCGGATTAAATAAAAGGACAGATATTAAAATGGAATTTGTGATTTCATTAAAAACTGCTCAGGAGATCGTTCAGAAGACCCAAAGCCATCAAAAGAAATCACTTTTGAAGAGAGAGCTCTTAGAACGAGAAGTGGTAAGGAGCGGAATGTCAGTTTATGAAGCGCTTCTCTCCCTCCAGAGCTGCCACCGCTAAGGGCACCAGGAGGCCCGGGGCCAGGCAGCCTGTACAACATGCACACCCCGCCCGGGGAGCGCTCCACGCTGGCTTCACTCCTGCCCCCCACTGCAGCCCCAACGCGTCTCGTTAAGTATTTAAAAACAAAGGCAGCTCCGAGCTACTGCCGGGCCTCACACCCGCACGGACTGCGCGGCTCCTCACCGCGCTGTGGGTACGCAGCGCCGGCGATGCCCCCCCGCCAGCACCGCCCGCGCTCACCGCGGCTCCCGGCGCGGGGACACCGACGCAGTGCCCGAGCGGGAACCGCCGACTGGCGACCTTCACTCACGGCGGCTCGGAGAGGTTCCCGGGGCGGCACTGCCCCGCACGGCAGCGCCGGGATCCCCAGAGCCCCGCTCCCCGCCCCGCCGGGAGGAGCCGGCCCTGAGCAAACACCGCCGGGCTCGGGCTCCGGCTTCGGCTCCGGGAG